>RJWT010039737.1:0-12628 GCA_004365215.1 Cuniculus paca | reverse complement strand
TCTGCCTCCCGAGTACTGGGATTACAGGCGTGAGCCACCACGCCCGGCTCATAGTGCAATTCTTATTCAAGGATGGAAGAAGAGTTTTGCAGATGTTAGGGAATAGAGGAAAAGTAAGTCTTCAATATCTAACAGAAGTTTGATCACAGTGTGAGAGAAGGATGTGGAGAAATGAATGGGGCCCCCGGTGAAATCTGTGTTCATGCTATAGAACTGGCACTTAAGCACAGGATATTGGGGGGCGCTGTAACACCGTAATCAGATTAAAGAAGTGAGCACAGTTGCTTTTCAGAAGTGAAGCTCCCTGGTGTTTGTCTCATCACTAAGAAACATGCGTGTTCCTCATTGAGAAGCTCTTCCATAGTGGTAAAAACAGGACGTGAATATACCTAAGTAGGTAAAATAGTTTCCTAAGGGAATTTCTTTGAATGGATTCAAATGACTCCACTCTATTACATTGCTTCAGAAAAGATTTCCATGATAAAGTGTTAAAATAAAAATGGTTACTAATAATACTATACTACAAGCATAGTCGATCCAGTTGAAATGAAAACAGTTGCAAAAATATAACCTATACATACATATATATACATATATATTTATACATTGATACTTTGCCAAGATAAAGGTTAAATGTGGAAAAAGAGTAGTGATTCTTTTGGGAGATTTGGAATCAAGGGGACAGTGCAAACTTTAGTGGTGATACATCAATCTTTTTGAAAATTAAAATACATAAATTTTACCTATGTAATTCAAATATATGAGTTGCACAAAAAAACACAAATATTCCAGAGCAGCACTGTCCAATGGAAATATACTATGAATTACAAATGAAGCCACACAAGTATTTCAGTTTTCTAGTAGCAACATTGAAAAAGTAAAAAGAAATAGAACTAATTTATTTAATATATCTTACTTGCTTCACCCAGAATATTATAATTTCTGCATATATTTGATATAAAGTTCCAATTAGATAATTTATATAATTTTATAGTAAGTTTCTAAAACTCATGCATTTGTTACACCTTTAGCACATATTAATTTGGATTAGCCCCACTACAAGCATTTAATAGTCACATGTGGACACTGGATACATCGCAGACGGGTAGCTTTAGAACAAACTGAAGGCTTTGTACTATTGAATTCCATTTCAGAGATGATTTCAGTATCTGCCAGTCCAGTGATGGTGTAGCTGTCCAGTGCTGGTCTTGTGGTCTCGGTCTTGGCTCAGACTCTCACAGTCCAGCTCCATCATTTTTCAGTTCGTAAGCATTAATGTCATTTAATGCATTTTATCATCTCCATGTGTTTGCAGAATTATCGCAAAAGCGACATTTGATGCAAAAATAAATTGTACATTCTTAGGAAACTATCACAAGTCAGCTTTAAAATATATTTGTCAACTTTGTAGGAAAAGAAAAGGTGATATTGGTTGCGGATTTTAATTGCTTATGATTTGAACAACTCGAAGTATCTATTTAAGTAGAGGGCAAAAATGGTAAAATTTCTTCCAACTAAAAATCCGTTAGTTAAAGCATTTATGACCTGATGTCTCATCTAAATATCTAGATGTATAGCTCTTTCATTTGTTTGTTTGGTTTTTGTTTATCTAAACTTCAAGTCATCCTGAGCATATGGGTGAATTCAGACACCCGACATAATTTCCCAAGCCTTACTTTCCCCAATTACTTTTGGAAAATTTAAATTTAATATCACAAAAATATTTACATAAAATAATACAAGCGACAATACTAAAGAAACAAAATGCAATTAAATGTATTGTAAAATAATTAGAATGATGTTTCCAGAGTTGAATTGAAGGGGATTGTCAGAGATACTACATTTTGTAATTCTCTCTTACTGGGAGGTCTGAAATTTAGAGAATTAAAAAAAACAAAAATAAGAGAACTTTCAGAATGGTAAAATAAATTCAAACATTTGGCCTTTTGAAATTTGAATACTTGTAAACAGTTGCAGAGACATATGGTTGGTTTTTCCTAGGTTGGTTTTTAAGGATCCTGAGCGTAGTAGGCAGCTGTTGGCATTGCAGATGATTCTGCTGCAATAACAAAACTCGGTGGCTGGGAATGGCCTGATTTTAATACTGGGTGACTGTTCTTCAGTAGAGTCATGGGCCTAGGGAATCACTCAGTCAATAATTATGAAGAATTAATGCATCTCAGGAGTACACTTTGTTACACCATTATTTCCTATGTTCCCTTCCCTTTTACTTTGCTTCTTTGAGAATAGCATGATACTTGTACCATCCTTTACTTTGCATCAATGTTTTCATTATTCTCCCAAGTTTCCCATGCAATTTTATGATTTAATCATTGCATTTAGCCACTGAAATATATCAATTGCTATTAATATCAAGGCAAGAAAGTGAGAATGTTTTTTATACTACTTTAATTGCTGGCAAGTAAATAAAATATCTAATTTAAGAAATTTTCAGACACAAATATTCATTTTTATGAACTAGATACAATTTGAAGATGATTATCACTTGAAAAATAGTTCATCATTTACAAAATAATTGATCATTACTTTATTTTTTACATGGGTAGTTTCTCTACTGAAGTTGATATAGAATGTTTTACACAGAAATTTTGTAGGAAGCATTCTGAATAATGTGGTTTCTAACATACCTGTGAATTGAACAAGTATATTAAATTCAACTCAATTTTCAAGACTCTCCTCTACTTCAGGCAAAAGATAAAAATACTTAAAAAGGTTTTTTTAAGACCAAGGGGACATAAAATATAAGAAATTTTAAATGAATGGAAGGTGCCTTTAGAACTCTCTTTAGTGTTAAGGATTTCTATGGCTAGAAATATGCATAGAAATGAAAAGAAACCTCATATTACTTATTTAAATGTCCCAAAAAAATACATCCCTTTGCTTGTAATCCTGCCATTGTTTTAGGCTTGCTTATTCTATTCTTAGGGTTTTTTTTTAATCTTCATTAACATTGTAAAATTTCACTGCATATTTAGAATAAATTTTAATTCTAGGATGTCTGATGTTAGCAAATCCAATATTTTGTTCATACTCATAAAAGCATCTGTCAGTAACATCTGAAGGTTGCAAGAATCATAATTTCTGGGAAACTTACAGCAGGGTTACATGTGCTACCCAGAAATATTTTGATTTTCGCCTTGTTCACATGTAAAATGTCAGCACCCAGTACCTGGTATAAGTTCCTGTAGAAAATAGCTTTCTGTTGCTTTTAATATTGCTATTGTTTGGTGGACAGAGGAAATTTGAAGGTAAATTTTGGTAAGATATGTGTAATAGTCATTTAGAATCTTTGAAAACACACACACAAATCCAGAGACAAAGTAAATTAGTAAAAATTCTGAAGCATTAAGAATAAATATATTATTGTCCTACTTTTAAATGCTTATTCTGAAAAAAGTGAGCATGTCAGTAGCCTCTTGGTTTACTCCAATATCTTTGAGATAAAGGTGTATTTGAACCAATATATACATTCAGTAAGCTTGTCTTTCTTCAAACCTATCATGCCCATTCCAAAATCTCCAGGACAAAAGCAGACTTAAGACTGAACATGAGCTCAGTATCTCTAGCTTCTCTGAAAACTAATATCTACCATTTCATGACAATAGTTGAAATCCCTTGCTGAATTCTTTTATATCTTCTAACTCCTGTCATTTAATTGGATCCAAGGAATCGAGTTAAAGTATCCTTAATTTTGCAAATAACTTTTGTCTTCTAAGAAGGGACACCCATTTATGGAGCTTACCAAACTCTTTCTTTCTTAAAGTATAGCATTTCAGAATTGGCAATAATAATCTGTCCAGTGTGTATGTGTGTGTGTGTGTGTGTGTGTGTGTGTGCGTGTGTGTTTATGTTCTGAGAGGCAGTGTTTAAAGTTGGGAAGGTGGGACCTGAGAACATTACAGTTCCATTCTTATGTTTCCTTACTCAGTGTTTGTCTCAGTTTCCTCATCAGTAATATATATATATATTTTTTTTTCTTGTCTTCATATATATGAGCACACACTTTTGGTGAATGCTAAATTATGTAATTTTTCTAGCACATAGAGGTAATTTTTGAAGTAAAATGAACTCTATTTTTCTATTGGTTTTGAAACAGTGCTAATACTGAGAAAATGTTTTATGGTGGCTTGAATGACAGCAAGTTATACAACTTAAATTATAAGAAACTGTCAGTGCTGCTTTTACATAAAATGTGAATACTTTCCTTTTAGTAGTTCTGTAAATGAAACTAAATTACTTTGCAAACAGTAGAAGAAACAAAGAATTAAAATTTTCCCTCCAGGGAAGAATATTTGCCATATTTATATCTTTTGATACAATTAATAATGATGGTCTAGTGGTTCTAATTTTTAAAAAGTGTGTACCACTTCCTGAGGGAAAAAGCAGAAACTGCCATGTTTGGGTACTTCTTTTGAGTTGGCAACAATATCATAGGACTGAAAATATTAGAATTCAACTTCACCTATGTTTAGAATATTAGAATGAATTATATTCATCTGGATATTATAGGTATGCAATGGTGTTACTTTGTTTCAGTGCTTTAAAGTATTCTAATTTATTATTTTTATTTTCCATAATAGAAATTTTTTCCATTTTTAAAACCAAATTATTCACAAAAGCTCATATTTATACTGGTAACAGTTGAAACTGAAGTACTTAATTAGTTTTTTCAAATTGGAGATATATTTCATTAGAACAAAATGTCATTAAAAATCATTAGCCATCAAAACTTATTCAAACATTTCTTTCACTTACTGAAATGATGCTGTAGGCTAACGTGTCTGTACAAAGTACACCTTGCCTTCATTTTAAGAAAGGGCTTATTATGACCCCAAGAAAAGGTCTGCTTGCTTGCTTTAACTGTGTGATTTACATGTTCTTGAAAAATTTGGTAATAGTGTGCTTCGAAGTCAAATCGTAGAACTGGGTAGAAAGCCCTCAGAAAATAATCATCTCTAATGATCTCGCTAAATTATGAAAAGTTCTAGTATTTCAACTACATTTTTTTTGCATATAAAAATATCTATTACAGGAGTCAACTACCACATGAAATAAATTGCATTTATTGTAATTGAAAAAGATAGCTAAAAACTCTGTGGGTTATCAGAACAGTACAAGAATACAAGGTGCCTTTATTAACAAAAACAATTGTAAAACAAATTGTGGAAGCAAAAGCAGGCTACAAAACTGAAGGGTTCTTGATTGCCTTTGCCTTACACACGTTACAGGTTAATATGCCACAGTTGATAAATGCTGTAAAGTGTAAGTTAGCATTTGCTAATTTAATTTTAAACATTTTCCCCCACCCAGCACATCATGGAAAATATGTGTACTTATGATAAACGCTCCCCCATTCGAGTATCACAATCTTGTCGTCACGTAATCTTCGTGGGCGACTGTGTCTGTGAGGCTTAAATCATAGTCTATACTGGAGTCCTCGTCCTTCCCGTGTTTCTCCTTTGGTATGATAGGTACAGTGTCCTCCACCACCACCTTCTCTGACTTGAACGAACACACTCTCTTGCCTACCTGCAAACCCAGTGTGTCCGTATTCCTTTCTTTATGGTCTACTAAAACACACTGTTCACTGAGACCGGGAATGCTCAGGTCACCCCGTGAAGCTAATCCTCGGGACTCCAGCTGAATATTTCTCTCAAGTGGTCCTGCAGCCTGTTGACGAGCAACTTCTTCTGAAACAGAGAAGATTTGGTTTGCGTTTTGCTCAGCAGCGTTTTGTTTTGATCGTCTATGAAATAACCCGAAGTTTTTGATATCGGCTACAAAATTCACTTTTCTCTGCTTCTCCCTCGGTAGCTCCTGCACCACCAAGGCGGAGCCATTGCTTATGTTATGTCTTTCGGAGGCAATGGCTGCTGACCTTGGATGGATCAGAGTGGTTAAATCAAAAAGGCTGAAATGCTTTTTCTTGTCCTTGCTATTACCTTCGTTATCACTCTTTTCATCTGAGTCTGCTGAATTCGAAGACTCCTTGGTGGCATTTGCAGATTGTGTGGTAGAAAGTTTGCTTCCTCTAAGTAGCCCCAGAACTTCAAAGCGGAAACTAGAAATGTCTTGCTTTAGTTCCTAAAGGAAATTTGAAACGATAAGTTAGGTCGAGACTTAAATAAACATTGGGAAACATCACCTTCTAATTTCAGATATAGGTCTGAAATATTTTCACTCCTTTTTAAGAACCAAGATTCTATACTACTGTGGCTCTACTTAGAATTTCCAGCTCCTTCTCTGGAACTGAGTATCATTTTGATGTTTAATAATTGCCTTCTTGGAGTTTTGTGGTCACAGAAATGCTTTCTTAGGATGATGTAAGAAGAAACAAGAGGAACGACCCTTTCCAACACTGAGTGGTTGAGTCTATGGCGTTTCTTGGGACTGCAGTTATGAACACTGATTGAAAATATTCATCTGGTGTCAAATCACTTCACCATCTCTCAAGAAAGCAATTTTTTTTAATAATGCAGATTTTTGTCTAAAGGAATATCCAAAATAGAATAGAGTGGAACCTACCCTTCCAAGAATCATTAGTTACTTTGCTTAGGAACTTTGAGAGGACTTAACTCCAACATCTATGTCAGCCTCTCAGCCTTACAAATTGTTTCTCATTAAAATTTTCCCAGATGCATCCATTTCTGTTATCTCTTTGGACAACTCAAGTTTCAGCCTTAACTTGAAGATGGCTTTCTTGGTGGCCTTTTCCCTCCCAACTTGCTTCTTAAAGCAACTGACTCATTTGACTAAATAACTGGAATTTTGTGGTTGCAAAAAAATTTTGAATCTTGGTTAATTAATAATCTGTGATTTCACTTTTGCAATTTATCAATTTTTTATGAAACTGCTGCTTATTTTTGTTCTCTTTGCCAAACTCAAGCTTTCTCTGTAAAGCAAACCTACATTTTTCAAAATGTGTTTATTTTTGTTTGTAAGATTTTATTGACCCTTAAGCATTCTTCCAAAATCTCTAAACACTCATGTAGAATAACGAAGTTAATTTATATATATTTTCAGCATATAATATTTCCTATGTTCTATTTATTTCTTGCAACAGAATTTAAAAAAGAAACTCTAGTAGAAAGACGAAATTTATGTTATAGTTAAACTCATACCTTAAGTTCCCTGCTACCAAAGTGTTCTGAGCACCCAGAAAGCTTTTGTTATTAGTTTGTTACTAAATGTTTCAGATATAGAGTTCAGGATGAAATATCAAATACAAAAGCACTCTCAATAGAGCACTGCTGGGAATAGTGAGTCAGAATGCCAGGAGGTAAAAGGATTTTCATTGTCTCCAAGTTAAGTCCCCTTGACATTTTGGGTTAAGTATGTTTCAAAACAATTTAAGAAGAAATTTCATCACTTACTTTTAAAAAAAAAATTCAGTAAAACTTTAATTTAAAAAAAACAGAAGGGACACATGCCTGCTAGAACACATGGCTGAGTTTTCAACACTGATTCTAAATATGTGGGGTCTGGTTCTTTATTTTGCAGACTCTGCTTCTCATTGTGATGAAGATAAAAATGGTTACCTTAAAATTCTCTTCTGTCAGGCCTTCTTCAGTTTTAGCATCTCTAATCATGGCTGCAACATAGCGCTTCACCAGGTTTCTCATCACTTCCTAAGGCATTTTAGAACAACAGTATTGATATTCAAGTCAGACACAGGACTCTTCTTTGCGTCAGTTCTGAAGGGGGACTGTGTTTTATTTTAATGCAAATTTCAAGATAAAGTATCAGGATAACTTACTTGATATTGGTGATGTCTTCTCAAATTATCAGCAGCTCGCCGCTGAAAAGGAAAAGGACATTTCTTTTTTGATTATATTGATGTATAACCATTCTGAAAAATAATACACTGTCTTTTGTTCCCCAAAAGTGGAAGTTCTATTGCACAATACGTAGCAGTCACAGAGTGCTTTTTCATATGAATCCTCCAACCTCCCCCCAAAAAATCCCAAAAGGAATAAAAGAATAAGCTGATAATGATGGAAATGTAGTCCTAATACAGAATATAAAGGAATGGAGAATTAGTTGATCACTTGACATGAGACAAGATATATGTATATATCTATATCTATATCTAACTATATCTATATATTGCTACATATATATCTATACATATATGCATATATCTATATATATGACATAAAAATAAAACATCTTTATGAATACTATACAATGAAAGGAAGAAATTAATCATATGTGACATACAATCAGAAAACTTTTAAGATAATAAACTCCTGACAATAATTTCTGTCATATATCCATTTAGAGGGACTCCTGTTTTAGTTAAATGCTTAAATTTAATAAAAGTAATAAAGGACTTTGTTCAAATATAAGATTAATTGGCCTATCATTCTTAAAAAATAAATGTGGGTGTCAGTTATCATTTTGAAGAGAAAAAATTGTTTTGAGGGCAGAGGTGGACTAGCACAGAACAATCTTGTAGAAAAGAATATACAGAGAGATGTTTAGTCACTGAAAAATGTTCATTATAAATTGAGTTAAGTAACAAATAACTCTAAAATTTTATATTCGCAGCTTTCATAAGTATTCTAAAGACATTAGGAAAATGTCTAGCATAATCTAATTTTACGGATTTTGAATAAACTACATTGTTGATTATTAAGGAAAAATAGTGTTCAAAAGAGTCTAAATTTTTTTTTAAATTCCATAGTGGAGAAATCAATTTGGCAAATCAAGAGAAAGTAAAAGATAGCATATCTTGGTTAAATAAAGCTTTTAATCTTGTTCCTTACTAAATACTTAATATAGGCTTATAAAATAGAATTTTGAAGAGTTGTATATGCATCAAAAAATTATAGTTTTGAAAAGGCAAGCAGCAAGAAAGAAACTTTTTTTTCTCTCCAGAGACATAAGGGGAAAATGCTATTTGCACAGACCTTAAGAAGGTCTTGTGTTTAATGAGTAGATACAGATGAGGCTACATTTCGCTCCTTGAAGGGCATTAATTATTTTAAATATGATGCTTGCACATGAAAAATTCATTTTCAATACGATTGAGCCATTCATTTAAACTAGGAACTTCAAAACTTAATATAAATTTAGATTATCTTGAAAAGAATTTAGCATTGAAATTTTATGCTTGGGCCACCAGATGGAGGTGTCTGACTCTGGTTGAGACCCATCAGAGCTAAAATCCAAGACAAAAAGCACTTCTACAAGGAAACAGAAGCCTCCAAGATCTCTGTGAATTTATATAAAGTGAGCAAAAACATTGAACTGAGGTACACATGAATTTCTTTAACACCCTTATTAAAAATATTACAGTAGAAATCTGGTTTTGATGATAAAAGTAAATAGAAACTCTTAGCTCAATATAAAAAGAATTTAGTTCAGTTTTTAATGTTTTGCAATCCTATAGCATTTCACAACTGTTTGAGAATCCTTTATAAAGTTTAACAAGGAATTTTCATCAAAGAAATGTGAAGTCATGATTGATCTTTAAGTTTTCTTAGTACATAAGCAACAATAGGACAACAAAATCAGGGAAACATGAGTAATACGTAAAACTATCAAATCACACTTTATTGTTGAAATGGACACAAACCACTTTTCCCTCTGTAGAACTGTACTCAAATTCAAAGTTAGAATTTTTCATTCAAATATAAAAAGATCAGACTACAGTTTAAATAACAATTTCAGGTGTATTTTTCTTAGGAAAAAATTTCAAAATTATTATTTTGCCCCAGTGAAAAATATTAAAAAAGTTTAGCCTAATAACTTTCAGAAATTAATTTCCATAGTTCAGATTTAAGGCTAAATTAATGTATTTCAGCTTTTTGTCAACTGATTATGTTCTACATCTACATGGTAATTTCTAGTCTTGTGAATTTAGGTCAGCCAACTTGAACTTCTACAACATGGCTAGGGAAATAAAAATGAATAAGTTAAGCATCTCTTATATATCAAAACCAAAATAAATGCAATACATTCTCCAAATGCTGAATACTGAAGTATGCACATCATGGTTTCCTCTTCTTGTTAGTCTCCCCTTCTCTAGTTGTCTCCACAAGTAGCTCTTTGTTTTAGTCAGTGTTATCATGATGCCTGCCTGTTTCTACTTGTTTACTTTCTGGGAAGTAACATGTTAGGCTATTAAGAACAGGGCACTCAGGTGCTACATCTGTTATGAAATTGACTGAGCTAGAAAATGAAGGTTATGCTTGAAATCGCAAGGTGCAAATAAACTCACTGGGGAATTTTAAAAATTAAATAAGATATTTAAGGCATTTATCACTAACTAATAAGAGTTTCCATTTTCTTTACATTTTTTCACTTTCCAGTTAATGATATGATGCACACATTTCAAAAATATTCTTGAATCACAAAGCTGTGCATAATCCGACATATATCAGAATTACCTCTGGGGAAGTAAAGTATTATAATTAAAGCACATTTTTCTCTCTGTGTGATTATCATGGTATTTCATGCTTGTGGAGACTTACTTCCTTCA
This sequence comes from Cuniculus paca, assembly GCA_004365215.1. Lineage (NCBI taxonomy): Eukaryota > Metazoa > Chordata > Mammalia > Rodentia > Cuniculidae > Cuniculus > Cuniculus paca. The sequence continues at coordinate 2,121 of RJWT010039737.1, read as the reverse complement.
GCTAAATATTTGAATGTTTTAGAAGCAGAAGAGAAGTATAGAAGCAGTAAATTTGAATTGGAATGATAAGGTGAGGTTATGATTCTAGTATTCATGGATGGATGCAAAAACAAATTCAATAGACAGTCATTTCTGGAGAGAAGCTTAAAAGTTTTATGAATATCTTGAATGACCTTGAATGTTTACTATGACGTGGATTTTTCTTAGTATGTCATGGGTCATTGCTCTTTGATTCAATTTAAGATATATGTATTAAGTGACTACATGTTCACATAACAGCACTCTTGCAGTGGCCTTCAAAAATGCAGAGATGAATAAAACAATTTAAATGGCTTACCCACACTTAACTGGCTTATAGACTATAAGGTTGAATGCCAAGAACCTGAATTACTACAAATGAAAGCAATGCAACAGTTTCTTTAGTAATGTGTATAAGGAAAAATATTTTGGAAGGCGTGTACTTTAAACTGTTACTATCCCAGAAGTCACTAGACTGCTGAATGTTTCTTGATAGGATGGTTTTCAGGAAAAGTGCAGCGGGCATACCTGTATGTCGCATTAACACAAGCCACAGTTCACAGGTTCCTCCTGATTTGTTAGAACAAGACAATGGCATGTGGATCACAGAACTAGTGATAAACGAGATCAACTAGTGAGAAACTTCTGCTGCCACAGGCAAACTCCTGGTTTCAGTGGAAGTGTCAGATTGCTTTAGAAGTGGAAGGGTTTGCCGCTAAGAGTTTGCAGAAAGAGAAGGCTCTAGGGAATCAGGTATGACATTTTCTGCCTTTTAAGTTCTGTTCCTCTCAAGGTCCACTATTTGAAATGGCAGGCTCTCTACACATAACTGGTTCCCTGCAGTTAATTTTCAGTGTCCTTTTCTCTCATTTCTACTCTGATTTTTGCCTATCACTAATTTTCAGACCATGAATTATGCGTTTTAGTCTTTGCTTTGCTCTGTGAATTCCTTAAGGATGCACCCTGCTGTGTTCTCTTTGAAAGTAAAAAGGCAAGTGTCCATTTCAGGGTGGGCTCTGTTTTGCAAATATTGCAGTTTGTTTCCTTTGATGATGGATCTACACATTGCTTACTCTAAATACGTTTTTTTTTATCATTATAGTGTGCTGTAACATATTGTTTTACAATCCAGTTTTCTAAACATGTAAAAATAAATGCAAATGGATGAATATTATATTGTCAAGCTAAGTATGGACTATTCTCTTGCAAGAATATTAAGCAATTAATTCCCACACGTCCTCACTTGGAAAAGAAAATCTAATCAAAAGACTCTGCCAGCAAATCTTACAGCAGTAAGATCTCAGAGATCCAGAGTTACTCATGGATGAACACTGTCGTATTTGTAAGGTGTGCATTTAGGCCTATTGAGAGGCATAAATATTAAAGAAGTATGCATTTTGACAAATCACCACTAAAAATAAAATCTGAGAGGCATGCATTACCAGCATTTTTCCTTTGGGGATGAGAAGTGGTGCTAATGCATTCACAATTTTTTATTCTCTTCACTGATTTTAATTGAGTATATTTCTGTGGCAACTGGTTAGTATACAGTATCTCACTTGTATCCCAAGGCTGAATGAGGCTTAGAGACTGAGATGCTGCCTCCTGTTCTCTTTCCAACGTACTTCAGAGAACAGTAGAAAGTAAAAACATAAAACTGAGGATGTCTATAAAATAATTTCCTCATGATTTTATCAGGAAACTTAATTTTAATTTTTTTTTGTTTAGCATATTGACCTATTTATTTAAGCATTCCATTTAGAAACCTGTTCTGCAGCATGAGAAAAGTGTTACACGTTACCAGTAATTATACACTTCGGGGGATATTGCATTAGCATCTTTTACATTAATTAAATGGATCTGGACCTTTTTGCACAGCAAGCACAAAGGTCAATTTTTAGCTAAAAAGTCTGTGAGAGCTCCCAATGTGTTCCTTAATCAAAATTTCTAATTAAAGTTTCAAGCTGGAAATGCTTATTTTAAAATGAAGATTCTGGATGATTCAAATATACTTTAAGGTTTGAGAACCGAAGCTTTAGTATGACAAAGGATATTAAGCAAAACAGTGATGAAAATTAAGATGAAAAATGTTAGAGTGTGTTT
>RJWT010039736.1:0-12615 GCA_004365215.1 Cuniculus paca | reverse complement strand
GCGAGCTGGGGACATTCTGAAAAATGCATTTCTAAGTTGTGATCGTCTTCTTGGAGGCATGTACTCATAAGCATAATTACTCCCTCCTTCTCATCCTGGGTTTCTGCCATTGATTTGTAGCTTGAAGCCACAAGGCCATGTCTGTAACATCCCTATTTGTTCCAGGAATGCCTCTGATGAATCCAAACATTATTCTTTTAACAAATGAAGCAGTAAGCAGCAGGAATTGAGTTATGAAGGACAATGTTCAGGGAATGTTTAGACACATGATTAAATGGCAATTTGGGGAGGAGTGCTAGAAAAAGGAGATCATCGACATCTAAAGAGATTTGTGTGTGGATGTTATGATGGTGCTGGTGAGCAGATGCCTGCAATGGAAGCGTACCTCTGGCTCCTGCTGTTGGAGGAGCCTCGTTTTCTCACTTTATATTCCTGCCAGCCTTTCTAGTTCCTTTGAGTTACTGCCTGGCTAATTGATCTTGTTCATAAATTAGAGCTGAGGTGAAATTCAAAGAAATCAAGGTAATACTCTATCAAAGAGGCCTAGATCCAGTTGGATCTGGTGAAATAGTCCTAACTCAAAACCTCACTGTGGAACTTGTGCAGCCCAGACAGTTAAAAACAAGGTCTGGAAAAGTTTAAGAGGCATTTTGATTCCTGACTTGAAAAGTCACTATCTGCGGGCCACTTTTGCTTTAATATTTAAACCATGTTTATTCACATTATTGGCCAACAGATTAGATCCTGTAGGTACAGGGCCTCATACACCTCTGAGCACTCAATAAACGCTGTTGCTGCTGATAAATATGATGACGGGTACTAGATCCCTGACACTTTTCCCCCAAAAACTAGGATGCAGAAGAAAGGCTGCTTTGAGACCATTAGCCACCCTCTCCCAAACATTTAAATTTGCATTTCAAAAGAACTATAAATTGACTTTTAAAAATTATTATTACTTCCAGTCAATTCATTTTGATTTCCTAACTGAGTTTCCAAGAACTAACTCCTTTGTGATGCTCTACACAGACATATGTGCAACCTAACCCCAGCTGTGACCCCACCTCCACACCATGGTCCCATGTGCCTCTTTGGCTATGCAGAAGTTCTCTGTCACTCCCTTGAAAGTGGGGCTAGCTTCATGGATATTCAACCTGCATAGGTACACAGAGTCTATGCTCAGAAGCAACCCTCACTTGGTTTAATGCTCTGCTGTCACCTTTATGACATTCTTAATAATTTATAGATAAAATAACCTTGCAAAAATATACAGCTGGTCCTTCTTGGAATACATCGTGTGTCTGATATATGCAAACATAAACAATTTCATAAATTAATATTTTTTAAAAATCCTAACAGGGTAGTTTGTAATTCTGAAAAAAGTAAAAAAGATCTACTGTAAACAGCTTAATCATCTCTTAACAAGAACAGTCTTCTACAATCTCTCTAATGAGGATCAGAATTCAAATGACATTTCTAAAGAGATGAATTAGAAAAATCTGTTTGAAGCTGGATTTGGAGACTATGAGGTCTGTTGCAGAGAAACTGGCACTCAGTAAGCACATTGTGTATCTTCTGTTATCCTTTCTGGCCTGCTCAAGGACTTAGCCCAAACTGAGCCCATCGTCACCAGCAGGTAGAAATGTTACCCAGTGAGCCCCAGTGCCATCGGGCCAGGACATGCACCCCAGGACACCAGGACAGTCCTCTCTAGAGACCACTTTTTCTCTTGTTGGCTTGGAAAGCACTGGCGTGGTGTGAAGCTCAGTAAGCCTTGATTCAGATGAAGGTTATTTCGTAATTATTTTTAAATCCATAATCCTGATTTTCAACTAAAATACATTTGCAGTTGGGCCATGTTCAGGAATACAGAATAGCCCAAATTAGTTGTTAAAAACTCTATTTTTTCTTTCCTCAAATAGAGGTCCTTCAGGGATTAGTTTTAATGAATAGATGAGAATAATGCATAATTAGCATATCAGTTGTTTAACACATTCAAGAGAATAACCTTCTTAAGCAGTTTCAGAAAAGTGTGTGTATAAAACCTCTCTGAGTTATGTTTACGGTTTTACTGTGTTCAATAAAACTCTTTTACATGGATCCTCCAAAGGTCAGTTCTTATCCAGCCTGTTTCTGCATTTTCACAAGTTGTGAATTGGAGAACTCCAAAATAAAGAGGATTTTCTGTATAGTAAATAAAGACACTCAGTGGGAATACTTCACAACATACAGGTTATGACCTATTCTAAATGTCTGCTTTTCCCTTCTGCAGTGAAAGATGGTTCCGTTAAGCTAAGATCTATTTTTTTAATTGTTATTTGGCTTTTGGCTGCAACAATGAGAAAATAAAAGCCTTGCTCATTTGATACATATGAAGCTATTAAAAAAAGAAAAAGCTGCTTTTGATCTCTCTGCCAGCCCACCTTCAAGCCTTTACCATCATGTTGTTCTTTGCTGTAGCAGAGAATTGGCCAGGTCTCTCTCCATGCGTTATTCACCCCAGGACTACCGCTTTAGTGATAGGCGGGGATTCAGGAGTCACATGCTGTCCTTTCTACCTTCCACTCGTATTCAGTCTATTCCCACATCTTATCAATTTTACCAGTAAATACTACTCAAATACATCCATCTCTACCCTAGCCCAAGATACAACAAGTGACACATTCAGATTTCCTACTGTCATCCCATCCCTCCATACCACCATTCACACACCAGCCGATACAATTCCCTTAAGATGTGCACCTGATTTGACCACTCTCCAACTTTAAGCCCTTCCATCTTCTTCATTGATCTGAATAAAAGGACAAAAGCCATGAAAAAGATCTGGTGGTCCTATAGGTCTGACTTGGCTAATCTTCCTTGTCCCTTTCTCCCTGTGGTCTATCTCATAAGCTCAATCTGCCTTCTTTGAGATAGTTTCCTCACACCTCCTCTCCCAAACTTCCATTTACTTCCCTTCTCCTTCAGGAAATACTCTTCCCCATAAAACCTCCCCTCTGCATTTCTCAGATATTAACATTAAAATCTGTATTATTTCCATGGAGACTTTTCCTCTGATCCTCAAGACCTGGTCGTAGCCTTTTTCACCTTTCTTACACTTTTAGGAATTTATAATCAAATGTTTACTTACTTTTGTAACCATTTGGTTAGTGTTGATATACTCATCTAAGTCACAAACTTCATGGCATTTTTTTTCTCTGTTGTATTAGGCAACCTGTTCCTCATTGAGACACAATATCACACACACAATTTAAAGGAGAGGTTTAATTTGGCTTATGGTTTGGGGAGATTCAGTCCACAGCTCCAAGGCAGATTAATCACAGTGGAAGGGTGTGGTAGAAACAAAGCTTAATTCATGGTAGCCAGGAAGCAGAGTGGGAGAACTGTCCACAGTGGAAGGGGCCAAGGACCATATATAATACCCAAAGTCATGCCTCCATGATCCACACAGACACCTTCAGAAATGTGCTTTACTAATCCCTTGGATCTTTCTTAAGCCAATTACATTGGAACAATTAAGATTAACCATAATACCACTCTAGCTCAAGTTCTAGTCAGTGCCTCTTACATTAGAGGTGGTCCACTGGCAGATCCTCTACCCACAGAGTAGGGAGGAAGGAGCTGTATAACTCACCGCACTCATGAGCGAGTCCAGGACACTGACGGCAAATGCAGTCCCACATGCAAAGGGCTGTGTGAGGTACAGTTCTGTGTCGGGGTCATCATCATCATCTTGGTCCAAAAACTGAACATTAGTATCATTCACTAAAAAAAGCATAAAATAAAAATTAGCACCAAAAACCATACACAGGCAAAGAAACCATGGAAAGAGCAGATGACTGGTTTAGTGACACTGAAGTCACTACAAAGGAAATAAAAGCATGGGGAAGCTTCTGATGGATCTTTGGATGGGAGGGCAGTGGGACTCAATGGACTGCTCCTATGGGAATTCAAACTTCTAAGACCTAGAGAGCAATGCTGTCAAGCAGGCTTGCCCCATGGCAAGCTGCTGGAGGACTAGTGGACAGTAATGGCCAGTTCTTTGGTACAGTTTTAGAATCATGACTGAAAAACACTCTGGAGCATTTTTTGGTAGCCAAGTCCTTTGAGAGATGGACATGTTTCAATGACAAGCAGCCATGCTGAGATGGTAAGTTGAGCCACAAAGAAAAGAAAGCAACTTATTCAGTGGAAAGAGCAATGGACAGAAGCACAGCAAAGGTATTGCAAGGAATTCACCCTCAGGTATGACCCACAGCCTGCCCTCTCTACTACCTGGAATCCTGGCCCGAGTCCACCCAACAGGGTCTGCTGAACTTTGAGGAACCTCCAAGGTAATGGAACCCTAGCTGTCACCTGCTGCACACTGGCAAAGACTTTCTGTATTCTGACTTGCAAGACTACACCCACGTCTTCCTTTTCCTTTCTAAACAACTCAATCTTTTCTGTGCTTCTACTTAAGCAGATACTGCACTGGATGCTATATTTCATTTCCATCTGAGGATTCCTCAAGGACTCCTCTGTGCACACGTGCAGACTGATTAGTTGTGTCACTCAGATGTCTTTAACTTATTAAAAATTAAATGACAAATTAATTTCCATTCCCATCTTGGCTTCAGAAATTATCACTTTTACAGAGCAAGTAATAGGGGGAAAGTGGGGGGAGGGCAGTGGGTTGAGGGGTACTTATGATTTCTGGAATAATTATTGTGCTTTTAGAAAGAGAACAGATGAGATTTCCTTTCTCTGATTCCTTTCTAAATATATCAGCTTCTAATTCTCTTTCCTAGAGTTATTGTTTTAATTTTTTATAGTAACTTTCTTGACAACTTTTCTTTAAAAAAATTTTTTTTGTTTGTTTATTGTATGAGGCAGAATACATGATAGTACAGTAAAAGGCTAAGCATGGAATTATTTTTAAATGACACCATCTTTTTTCCCTATAGGAAAACTCTCACAGGGGAATTCTTCACTCGGTTTTTCAAAGTTCATTGTGTTGGGTTCCCAATATTTCAGCAGCATGTAAAAAATCCAGGTCTGACAACTGGGCTTTCAATCCAGACTCCATTACCAATATTCTTGAGCAAAGCATTTTCTGATCCTAATCCTAGGATCCCTCTCACTAAAATGGGTAAATTAAGGTAGCTCTGTCAAAAAGGTTGTCTGCAGGCTCATATATGATCATTCCTGGTGAGCCCAGCATGTAGGTCATGCTGTGTACTAAATAAATGGAGGCTATTACCACAATTACCTTTCTGACATTAAATGTGTATTAATCCATTACATTATGAAAATGCCCAGCACCCCTCTGCCTCTCTCAGAAACACTAAACATCTGCTTATAAATCCTTCGAATGGTAGTTTTTCCTCCCTTTCTTCTATTTGTCCTATTAAACTGAATTAAGTTTGGATTAAAGATATATCCATACATATTTTAAATCTGGCCCAAATGTGTCTTCATATACAGTGAACTATAACCTTTCTTGATAATTTAAACAAACTATAAGGTTCTCTTGTAATAAGTAGCTTAATCTTAACCAATCACAAGTGATGAACTGCTCCAATGAGGTCCACATAAGACAGGTATGACCTATCACCAATCAGAGTGATTCAGTATTACACTTCTGTTTCCTCTGTCATTTCCTTTTCACTAACTACTGACATGATCTGTCCATTCTGAACCATTTTGGCCTGGGTGGTGCACGATTCTAGAATCACAAATGAAGTCAATCAAGATTTCAAACTAGAATCAATGTAATTTTGACTTTTAACAATTTATGTTATATTAGTGCTTCTGCTTTGTTGATCACAAAATGTAAGCTGGAGATCATGTGCAGTGTGTTTAAAATAGCTACTAATCATGTATATGGGAACACTCCAAAGGGAGCAATGTTGTCACCTCTTTTCAAGAGATGGGGAAGGGATGGTATTATAGCTGAGAGGTGAAGTGGCCTCAAGCAGGAGAGAAGACTCAGGATCTTCAGTGACAAGGAAGGTGGATCACTGGAAACGAACTCCAAGGCTATCGCCACAGTTCAGTGAAATTCTTACATATGGTTCTGGGTTGCCCAGTCTCAGAAGGAGAACAACCAGCATTACTGAATGCCTATTTCACAGAACAGTAATTATGTAGGTTCTAAGAAGTGACAAAAACATTACCCCAAAATGTATGCAGCTGACTACAATTGGAAAGAATAGTTAAATAGCTTTAAGCAATGTCTTCATCTAGAACTTTTAGGAATCTTTGCTGTGGTAACATGGATTGGGAGTGTTCAGGTAGATGAAGACTGGAATGGACCATATAGTTTATTTTTAAAATTTTATTTATTTATATGTGGGGGGGGGTCGAGACAAGGTCTTGTTATGTAGTTCAGGCTGGCCTTGAATTCACTATGTAGCCTAGGCTGGCCTCAATATAGTGGCGATCCTCCTGCCTCAGCCTCGCGGGTGCTGGAATGACAGGAGTGTGCCACCATGGCTGGCCATATTATATAGTTTAAAAAACTTGTTTGGCCTTGGTTCTGTCTGTCTTTTCAGGGGCCTTTTGCTGGCTAGGTATAACACAGCACACATCTCAGAACAGGCAGGTAAATAGTAACTATTTGTGGGGGGTGATGTGGGAGAAGTGGTTAGATGATGGTTACTAGAGAAACAGGGTGCCAGGCAAAAGATAAGGGTAGTGTGAGCCAAGGGAGGTTCAAGGAACACAAGAGGCAGGAGAGTCAGTTACGTTTACTGAATACCTGAACTGTTACCTTAGATTTTGGGCACCAAGCCTTTTTTTTCCTCTTGCACTAATCACAAATCAGGATTTCCTAGTTATTTAGCACATGAATTCCAAATAGGAAAAAAAATCCTTGGCACAGATGTTTAGAAGGCTGCTGTTGATTTTTAGGATGGAGATGTTTGGATGAATTTCCTACCAGTAGTCTGGTCCACATGAACTCCCTGAGTCTTTTACAGCCCTATAGTTCTGACAAGACCAGTCTCAAAACCTAGGCTTTCAGCCAACCACACCTGACATGAAAAAGACACCTCTCCTATGGTTGGAAACATAAAATAGTGTGACACTCCTTGACCCAAGTGAATTTGCCCTGATAAATAGCTACATCTACAATAATGCAGTGTTGAACGGTAGGCAATTTATTTCTTAGTTTCTAGACACCTCACAAGCAAGATCAGTGTGTTAAAAGCCTGCTTTCTTATTTTGAAATATACTTTGGGGCCAAGAAAATGGAGTGTTCATTTCATTTTTCAGTCATTCGAAGGCAGGCGCCTCCTGCCTCTCCAGCTACTCCCATGGTAAGCTGCACTTTCACTGTCTCTGTTTAGAAGATCAATTCACAGTCCTGAGAACTGCTGCTGATAGGTGCCCTTCATGGGGTTATTAACCAAGTCATGGGCAACCATGGAAGGTTCTGACAAAGGCTGTCCTGACCAGGGGCCTTTATCTTGCAGATGAATCCACTGTGAACCTCCCAGAGAGGGCTCGGCCCAGGGAGGTGGGGGTCAGAGTGCAGGGCCGCGAACCTCGTCTGCTGCACCCTTCTGGAAATCTGACTTTAGTAAGAAAGGATCCCCTAGGAACCAGCTGCTTTTATGGCTTCAGAACCAGAGCTTCTGAGAAAAGGCCTAGTAGGAGGAAAAAAAGGCAAATAAAGTCAGAATAAAGGAAAATAAACAGCTGGAGGGAAGGCACTGTCTTAGGTTTCTTATCTTAAAATTTTTATATTTCTCCTTTGACTTCCTCTGAGAGCTGTGAAGATGTGTCAGTCAAACTGACAGTACGTTGGAAGAGGAATACAGGCAGAAGGCGGGGGAGCAGGGGCACACGTGAAAAAAAAAAAGTCTTGGGCCACAGAAAATGAATTAGAGCAAAGAGGCTTGGAAACAACTGCCAGGTCAGATGGGTGTGATCAAAGGTTTACTGATGCTGTGTGGGGAAAAAAATCATTAAGAAAGGCCAGAACAAGACAGTCGATTCCAACCAGAGCCACGAATAAAACACATCCAAAGCAGTGCCATGGGGTAGCCTTTCTGTTACAGCCGGTGAAATAAACAACAAGCCAATGATAGTTGGAAACACCGATAACAGAACAAAAGGAGATACTAATGTCAAGGAAAACAGTGCTTCTTACCCAGTTCAGTTATCATTAGAATGTGCGTCCCACTGTTTTTTTCCTGATTGACTGATACCAAAGGCAACTTGCCCGGTTTAGCTAATGGGGATACAGCATTTAAGGGTTGGGGAAAGGGAGTGGAGGAAAGTACAGAAAAAGAAAACAGTGAGGGAATAACAGGAAACAATTCTAAAGTTTAGGCACCCAGGACCATAAGAAGTTTGCATTTGTCTTGAGGGATAAGCACTCAAGCATTTGGTAAATTCACAAACAGTAGCAAACAGTGCCGTGGACAGGATTGGATACCAGTTAGCCCAAACCCAGAAATTGGATTCCCATTGGCCAATGATTTTGGAACTCATCATCCTATCACTTTTTGGAGCAGAGTGGCCATTTGATGAAAATGGCTTTTGGCTGAGAAGTTCAAGTAGGATAGGCAAAATGCAGAGTTGCTCTCCATTAGACCAATGCATCCAACAGTTCTCAAAGTGGGTTTGGAGTAGACCTGGGGTTTTGTGCATCAGGAGAGAGCTTAGATCATAGGAGTGGTTCAGAAGAACACTCAAGAGGTCCCCCCAGTGAAAAGTCACCGGAAAGAATCCAGGACCTAAGCCTCTCCTCCTTTCTTCCCCTTTCCCAAATATATGCCCCCATCTTAAAGCCATCATCTCACGCTCCTTTGGGAACAGCGATCAGCATTAAGGAAACTGTCTACTCATCCTAGAGGAAAGATAGATCAGTTTTTCCTTTAGTAATCTGCCACGTTACCCATATCCACCTGCAACCTCCCCAAACAAACCCCACTAGAGGCAAGGAGGTCAAAAGGGCTAACAAACAGGCCAATCTCTCATATCCTGCACGGTATGGAAGAGAAGGAAAATTCTACCCTCTAGAAGTGACCGTGATCCCTACCTAGTTCCGTGATGATGGGGATATTCACTCCGGTCGTGATGGATGGCTGGCGTAACAGCCCATGCACTGGGCTGTTATCTGGAGAGGATCTGTCCATTCCTGGAGGTGTGAATCCTAGGGGGAAGGAAAGAGAGGAGGGAGAAAGTTAGAGAAGTGAATAATTCATAAATAATAAGAATACAGTCTACACAACTTAAAAGAATGTAGTTATGCATTATTTACAGATCAACCATTAACACTTCCAAGATAAAGTCTGATGAGATTTTTTTTTTCAAAGGATGAAGCAGGAAACTATTGTAAATAATTCTCACTCACTTTGATAGTTTCCTAAAACTCCAGACTACACCAATTACTTATCCTGCTTACAGATTTTGATTGCCCTCTCCATCCTGGCACACAGGAGGGCTGTACCTGTGTGCCTTTTGAGATAAGACTAGATTGTGTGACATATGAAATGGTCTGGCCCTTGAAAAGTGAACAGAACAGAGAGTATCAGTTCCCATACGAGGATTAGATTTGCTGTTTTTCTCTTCCCAAGCCATGGCAACTGTGGGAACACTGGCTACTATGGAGATGAAGCCTGGACAGAAGCCCCGGCCAGTTACCTATACCCACGAAACGTGTGTCTGAATGAAAATAAAGCTGACTCGCTTTAAGTCACTGGGGTTTGTCTGTCTGTGGTTGTCACCACACTATAACCTAACCTTTCCTAACTGCTACCTTGAACTCATTGATCACTGATTCTCTTGCCAATGTGCAGGGCTTCAAAACTGGGTTCTGGTTAATGGAATGTGGAGAGAAATCTACTTAGGGCCTTTTAAGGAATTCCTGCCTTCTTTAAAAGAAACACGTAGGAAGAGATTCTCTCTTAATCCTCTGGTCACTGCTTTATGCATGATTGCTTACCATACGTGGACCAATGGCAGCCATATTGCAAGTGAAATGAGCACTGTAGAGTACAAAACCCCCCGATAATATTGGTTGAATTGAGGAGGAGACAGAACTGTCCTGGAGTTTCTTAGGAAAGCATCTTGGAGCCATCCTATTTTAGGATTCTTATATATGAGATTTTATCCATAAATTCATAATGAACACATTCACTTGCATGCACAAAAGATAACACTTATACATATACACAATATCATATTTTTGTTTAAGACAAATTGAAAAGGAATTTTCTTTACTTTCTATTAAAATCCTCTTGATTGATGTACATACCATTAGCTTAGAGTGGCTCCCTTGAACATCTCATACCCAAAACTGACAAAGATCAGGTGGACATGTGGACACAAGAAAGCTGAAACATGGACTGCTTGGCTTGGGATCTTGCATTTTGGGCTTCTTTGGGTTTCAGGAACCAAGCCCTCAGTACCTATTAGGATGAGCTTGGACTATTCAGAGCTTCAGGTTCATTGAGAATGAGAAATTATCCTAGCCAGGAGCCTGGTGGATGCTTCTTTAGGGATACGCACAGAGATGCCAACCCGTGAGAAATGTACTTGCCACACACATTCACTGGGTGGAAATGAACTTCTCCCAGTGAAGCACAGGGAGCTGGAACTGTCAGCCCCCCATCAGCTGTGAGGCTCCACCTGCTTCCCCACCATCAAGGACAGGCTGGTGTTCAGTCACTTTGCTTTCTCTTCTTTGTTCTCAGTGGATGGCCGCATGGGCTTATCAAGGAATTGGGGACTTATAAATACAAAGCCACTTGCTAGGTTTCCCAGGACAAAATTTTAAGTATATAATGTGACCAAATTTCTGACTCACTCCCCAGGAATGTAATAAGATTGGGCCAAATCTGGCATTTTGGCTATGTGTGAATTACGAACAAAATGACAGCTGCCTGTTGCTTGGGAGGCATAGAACGCATGAAATGCCAGAGAAGTATAAAATGGTTTCTTATTTTCTGCTCTCTTGTGTATATATTTCATATCAAGTGCCATCATTTCAGGAAGAAAGTTTTACTTATTATTGATTCCCTGATTGCGCTTAATTTTATTCTTCCTACGAACACACTGTGAACAAGGGAAGTCATTTTGAATGACATAACATCCATTTTCCTAAACTTTGGAAGGTGTGTTTTTTTTGGCCAACCACATAACCACGAACATGCAGTTTAAATGCCGGCTGTTCTCTTCCTCTCGAATAGTGAAGGGGAAAACTAAACTGTTTCCATCAGAAGTTTCACTCGAAGGCATGAAAAACTGCAAGTGACAGCTGTGCAGATTCCATGGATGTGACGTTTTTGAATTGCTTCAAGTTGACAAGTAAACACCTTAAATCGGTAATGCTATATGCATAATACATGGCCTGTATTTTGACATCCATCATCAAATGCTGACTTGAGAAAATACGGGTTTGTACGTCAAGGAATAGCACCCATAAAGCAGGGAGAAATGCAGGTCACACAGTATTAAGAAAACTGTATTTCATTACAGAACCTGCAACAAGACACAACATCCTTTTATTTTATCTTATTTAAAGATTCCATTTTCAGCTGTGAAAAGACTCAATTCCTTTGCATGAAACCTTCATTTAGAAATGACATGCTTGCTTCATAGGCCTCTTTCATTTTGCTTTCATATTCCATTTTCCCCTTCAGTCACCAAGCTTGGTTCCATTACTATTTGCAGCTGACAAACTATGGTGGGTGTCCAAACAGACTTCATCAGTGAAGGTCTGTCTCTCTCCCATGCTGGACTCCAGAACAAGATGCCTTTGTTGGCAAGAAATGTTCAGCAATCATAATGCTGCTTCTTATTTTGCTACTTCTAAAGAAAGTGTGAGGAAAAAACAGATCTCTTTATTCCCTAGCATAGGGTTGTATTAAAGATAAATAAAAATTTATTAGCATCATGTTTTCTTAGAGTTCCTTATATGGGAAAACTATTGTCTAAATTGTTGTACTGACCCAGATTCCCTAACTGACCTTGAGAGAAGAGAAATCCAGATGCCTTCCCTGTAAAGGGAGGAGGCGATCTGGCCTTTGATGCCAAGAGATGGCATCTTCCCCACTCATCAGAGTCAAGGTTAGCAAAGGGGCAGGTCTCAACTGTGTCCAGGTTTCTGACTGTCTTAATCCCCCCCAGCCTTTCTTGCTGGCAGTAGAAGATACCCTTCTGGTTGCATTTTGAATCTTCATGTGAGCACTCTGGCATGTGGATTGTCCTTCAAGGAACTACAGCTAAGGAACAGTGATGCTGGGAAATGCTCCCTTTATTGGTTAAACTGACACTCAGGAAATTAATTTTAGATATATCTTCTTATTTTGCCGAAAGAGAATTTGCATTAGATAAGTAGAATGAGAAGTCCTCAATCAGAAAAGACTCTAGCTTAATTCATCTACAGACCAAGCTCTTGCTGAAATGGTCCCCTTGTTCTTCTAATCCATCCCTATTACTCTCTGTTGAGCATGGCCATGGGCAGCAAGTGTTGAGATAAAAATGACTTCCAAAGATTACTTCACCTGCTGAAACCGGAGGCTTTCCCACTCCAGTCTTTAGTGGCAGATGTGTTAGACATTTGTTATCTACTCATTTTCATCAGGTTCAAGCACCCTGACCAGTGCTATCTCATGCCAACTA
>RJWT010039735.1:0-12615 GCA_004365215.1 Cuniculus paca | reverse complement strand
AGTGTTGGACTTTATCAAAAGCTTTTTCTGCATCTATTGAAATGACCATACCATGGGAATTTATAGCAGAGAATTTTCACATCAAGAAAACAGAATGAGCACAAATAAACAAGCTAATGCTGCACTTCAAGCTCATATAAAAAGAAAAGCAAGTTAAGCCCAAAGCTTACAGAAGGGAGAAAATTATAAAGATCAGAGCAGAAATGAACACAATCGAGACTAAGAAAATAGTACAAAGAATTAATGAATTGAAGAGTTGGTTCTTTGAAAGAATAAACAAAATTCTTAGCTAACCTTATCCAGAAAAAAGAAAAAAAGAAGAAATTCAAATTCATGCAATAAGGAATGAAAAGTGTGAAATTACTACAGATCCTGTGGAAATTCAGAAGATCATGAACATATACTTTGAAATCTTTTCTCACATAGACTGGAAAACAGAGGAAATGGGCAGATTCCTAGAAATGTATGAATTTCCCAAGCTGAATAAAGAAAATATAAAAATTTTGAATAATCCTATATTAGTTACTGAAATTGAAAATGTAATTAAAAACTTACTAACCAAGAAAAACCCAAGTCCTGATGGATTCACGGCTGACTTCTACAAGAAATTTAGGAAAGATTTAATACCAATACTCCTCAAACACTTTAATGAAATTGAAAGGGAAGCATTTCTCCCTAACTCATTCGTGGAGGCAAGTATTACAGTGGTAACAAAACCAAAGACTCAACCAAAAAGGAAAACTATAGGCCAATCTCCCTAACGAACATCAATGAAAAAATTCTCAATAAAATTCTAGCAAATAGAATGCAGTAAATCATCAAGAAGGTTAAACATCATGACCCAGTGGCATTTACCCTAGGAATGCAGGTATGGTTCAACATATGCAAATCAATAAATGTAATGCATCACTTTAACAGAGCTAAAGACAAAAGTCACATAATCATCTCAATAGATGCAGAAAAAGCTTTTGATAAAGTCCACCAGTTGTTCATGATAAAAAACCCTACAGAAAATTGAAATAGATGTATCTACCTCAATCTGATGAAAGCCATCTATGACAAACAAACAGCCAACATCATACTAAATGGACAAAACTGAATGCTTTCACTCCAAAATCAGGAACAAGACAAGGATGTCCATTATCACCACTCCTATTTAGTATAGTTCTGGAAACATTAGCCAGAGCAAGTAGATGAAAGAGAGAAATAAAAAGTATAAGGCTAAGAAAGGAAGAAGTTTAATTATCACTATTTTCAGGTGACATGATACTCTACATAGAAGACCCCCAAAACCCCATCATAAAACTACTAGAGTTAATAACCTAATTCAGCAGTGTAGCTGGATACAAAGTCAACAGTCAAAAATCAATAGCATTCCTGTACACAAACAAACTCACTGAGAGAGAAATTATGAAAAGAACACCTTTCACAATAGCATCCAAAAAATGAAACACTTAGGAATCAATCTAACAAAGGATGTAAAAGACCTATACATTGAAACCTATAGTATTCTAAAAAAGGAGTCTGAAGATAATGTCAGAAAATGGAAAGATATACCTTGCTCTTGGATAGGAAGAACCAACATAGTAAAAATGGCCATACTCCCAAATCTGTTACAGGTTTAATGCAATCCCAATCAAAATACCATCAGTGTACCTCACAGATCTAGAAAAAACACTCCTAAAATTCATTTCAAAAGAGAACAGACCTAGAATATCAAAGGCAATTCTGTGCAACAAAGGCAAGGCAGGAGGCATCACAATCCCAGACTTGAAATTATACTATATAGCTACTTTGATAAAATCAGCATGGTAATGGAAAAACAAAAACAAAAACAAACAGACCTGAGGGTCAATGGAATGGATTAAAAGATACAGACACAACTACAAAGACACTCAGCCACCTTATCTTTGGCAAAGGGGCTAAAAATGTTCACTGGAAGAATGATAGCCTCTTTAATAAATGGCGTTGGAAAAATTGGCATTCCATGTGCTGAAGACTGAAATTAGACCCATGTCTATCACCATGTACTAAACTAAAGTCAAAATGTTTCAAAGATCTAAATATTAAAATAGAAACACTGAGCGGAGGATTTAGCTTAGCAGCATAAGTGCCTGCCTGGCAATCACAAGGTTGTGAGTTTGATCCCCAAAATGAAACAAAACAAAAGAAAACAAAACAATAAATAAATAAATAAATAAACAAATAAAATAGAAACACAAAATCTACTGGAAGACAAGGTATTTAGGAATCTTGAAGACATAGGGTAGGTAAAGAGTTCATGAACAAACCACAAACTGCACGGGAAGTATTCAAAGAATCAACAGCTGAGATCTCATTTTACTAAAAAGTTTTTGCACACCAAAAGAAATCACCAACAGAGTGAAAAGAAAGCCCACAGAATGGGAAAGAATTTTAGCCAGCTGTCCCTCAGACAAAGGACTTCTAGAACATATAAAGAATTGAAAAACATCAGACCCCTCAAAATTCAAAGACCCAATCCAAAAATGGGAATCTGAGATGAACACGTACTTCTCAGATGAAGAAATACAAATGGCAAATAAATACATGAAGAAATGTTCAACATCAATTGTCATTTGAGAAATGCAAATTAAAGCAACACTGAGATTCCATCTCACTCCAGAAAGAATGGCTGCCATCAAGAAATCAACCAATAACAAATGTTGGTGAGGCTGTGAGGACAAAGGAACTGTTCCCCACTGTTGGTGGTTTTCCACAACCACTGTGGAAATCAGTGTGGAGGTTCCTCAAAAAACCAGGATTAGAGGTCCCATTCAATCCAGCTATTCCCCTTCTGGGTATTTTCCCACAAAAATTGAAAACATCACGCTACAGCAATATATGTGCAGCCATGTTTATAGCAGCACAATTTGTAATAGTTAAATTGGAAACAACCCAAGTGCCCATCAACCATGGAATGGATAAAAAAGTTGTGGTATTTTTATACAACGAAATATTACTCAGCTATAAAGAAGGATAATCTTGAGGCTTTTATAGGTAAATGGACACAATTTGAGACCATACTCATAAGTGAAATAAATAAAATCCACATTTGTAAATACTGTATTGTCTCCCTAATGTAAGAAAAAAACCTGAAAGTGTAACAAGATCCAAAACATACAATACATATTCTGATAATGAAAGAGAAAGAAAGTGCTCAAAAGGAAAGAGCAACTGGGATAGGGGAAAGGAGAAAAGGAAGAAGGGAAAAGAACATATGAATATAGCATACATATATATGTATGTATGTATGTATATATATATATACAAGATAGATAACTATGCTACTAATCTCTGTTAGTTCATCAAAAAGAACAGTTTTTGTTTTCATTGTTTGATTGCTTGATCATTTTTTTCATGCCTAAATCTTGTAACCTGAACAACTACTTCTAATATAACAGTATGCAATATATGAGCTAGTGTTAATTTCCTACTATTGTTTTTGAAATTCTGTATCATTTCTATCCTTTTCTTCTGCTTTGCTTTTTAAAATAAAACATTTTTTAAAAAAACAAAGAGCAAAACCAAAGATAGATAATAGGAAGAAAGATCTTTCTCAACTGGGAAAAGGATCAAAAGATGGGAGGGGAAGGGAAGGAAATGAAAAAAGGAATTAAGATATGTTATATACATATATAAACTCCATACAAGGAATGTAAAGATTATGTACTGCAAACATACATTAATAAAAAATCTAATTACCATGAAAAAGAAACACGGACAGAATAGACATGTTTGGATGGGAGAGGGGAGAGATGAAAAGAATAGCAGAATTAATGGGAGAACTTTGTTCAAATTGTATACATTCTGGATATGTCAACCATTCAATTCAGACATTAGAAATTTTATTCAGGAGGCAAACTCAGGTAAATTACTGATAATCAACATATCACAGCATATGATAATCCAAGCATAGTGTTGGCTTACTGTTTCTAGGAAAAGACACACTGATCATTATGTTGACCATTTTGGGGGATTGTGGAAAAAGTTGCATTTATAAGGATTTCTTCACAAGTTCCAGAAAAATATTTGTTACACTGTGTGATTATCAGTGGCACGCGAGGAAGCAAAGGACAAAGGGACAGAAGATGGTCAAAATTCAAGTCAGGAAACTAGGATGCTAGGGAGGAATGAACAGGTACAGACAACCACAGCCTGAGCCACCATGGCTGAATGCATGGACATCATCACATTTGCTCAAGGACTAGAGCTCAGCAGAAACCATGAGATGGACATGCAGGGCTTCACCATTATTTCCAGCAACCTGGGTTTTGTGTGACCCAGCGGAGCAAGGGTACTCACACAAGGAATGACTGATACATCGGAAACTCAGAGTAGCAAAGTGTTCCCAAAGGAAGGCTTGCACTATCTCCACCAATTGTAAGTATAAATTAATGAGTTTGACTATGACATTTCCATACATACATATGTCGTGCTTTCCAAACTTTTTTCTATTGAATTCAAAAGTCTATATTTAAGATTGTGCAGCTATCCAGATATACATACATCCAATCTAGAAAAGACTTTTCAGACCTTCTTCATCCTCATTCATAGACAAGACACCTGAGAATGTGGCCAAGGTCACATTTCAAAATTGTAGTATTCTGGGATTAGGATCAGGTCTCCTGTCTCCTCTTCATATCTAACTATACCCCTGACTTCCATTCAACAAAAGGCACCTTGACCCAGTGTCACACTGTGTTTCTAACCTCCTGCTGTGAGATGCCAGTGGCTTCTCAGTTCACATTCAACTTACAGAGTCATATCAATGTACCACAGGAGAAATTCAGCAGGAGGAATCCTTAACTACCCCACTTCCTACCATCCTCACATAGATTATTCCAATTCTCAAGGGGGAGTTTTACTTTCAAGGAGTGAAATAAACCCTGCCATGTCTTTACATCACATTAATATGATTTAGGATTAAACATCTGTAGACTGCACAATGCCTCGGGCACATGCAACAGCTTAAAGATGTGATATGCATTTGTACCAACTCCCCAAGATGAATGTGATTATTATGTATTACAAACATACCCTAATTTTAAAAAAAGAAACTGAAAAATGCTCATTTCTATATGACAGAGTGTTAAAAGGGAAAACAATGCACTTTGCCTTTTATTTTAAAAGTAGGTAAATTTAGAAGTTATCAGCATGTGTCCTACATGTTTGTGTTTCCTGGTCATTTTTTTTTAACATTAAGTTTACTGGTACATTTTAGGTATGCATAATGGTCACATTCATCACCAGGAATTTGTACCTATATATGATATATTTTGATTCCTCTTTTTTTCCCAATCTCCTCTCCTCCAACCCCTCTTCCCCTCCCTATTTACAAAGCTTTGTTTCCATCTCATCCTTTCCTTTCATTGTTTTTCCCTTTTTCCTTCCATCTTTTCTCCCTTCCCCCACCCTAGCTCCTGTTTCCTTTTGAATAATTTCTTCTCATTTCACAATATCTATTGTACATTTTGGTCCTTATTTACTCTTTCATCTTCTTACACCAAGGAGACACATGTGAGTCCTATTTATTTCACTTAAGAATATGGTCTTAAGTTGCATTCATTTACCTAGACATGCCTTGTTTATACTTCTTTATGGCAGAGTACTACTCCATCATATAAAAAAACACATCTTCTTGATCAATTCCTTGGGTGATGGGCATTTCTTATTTAAAAAATCCCATGTATCAGTAGTTGTTACCACATAGACCTCCAGAAGCATTTCCCAAAGTGACTCTCAAGGTTTTTCAAGAGAGTTAATGAGAACAGGCAGAGAGAAGTGCAGTCTATACCTCATCTTTTGGAATGTTACCATGCACATTAGCATACTAAGTGGAAATCCTTTCATTTAGTCCAATTCCCAAATTTTTTTGATCATGAAACCCTTGTTGATTTTTTTCCATTTAATTTCCTTAGAATTCAAGTTTCACAGGATGTTCTTTGAGAGTTCATCTTTATAATTACTCTTTAGGAACTTAACACTTGGATTGGTGTCTTTGGTTACACCAGTGCTGTGAAGCCTCACACACATGGCTTTCCTTGTGAGCCTCTTCCTGGTGTGAACTCTGTACACCAGGAAATTCTCTTCTGTCATAAGGTGACAACACCTTTCGAATTTCCCTGATTCCTGAATGTCTACTTTCTGTGCACACTAGCTGTGACCACGAATGAGCCCCAGACCTCTGCAGAATCATTCCTGATCTTTCATCTCCTGCTTCCATAACTTCCCAGATCACTCAGAGAGACACCTTCCACTCACACTCTGTACCAATGAGAAATCCTTGCCTTAAGTATTGGAGTTCAGGCCATGGGAGATCTTGAGGTTTACAGCAGGTTGCTTTCCTCTGTTTCCATTTCTATGCATGTATTTATTTATTTATTTTGCATTTTCTTATCACTCAAAGACTATCCATCTCCTCTCCTTGTCATACACATTGAATTTAAGGAATTATTTTGTTTATTGAGTATTTTCTCAGGAGAACTCACCTCTTACCCCAAGCAACTTATGAGCATTTCTATCAGATTAATGGAGTGCTCCTCTAAGAAAAATTCCAATTACATGTTCCCATATTATGTTATATTAAGAAAGATGACAATAATTGCTCATGTTCACTGAATGTACATTCCTCTCCACTTTCTTTTTTCTGGTGGTCTATATGGATGGTATTTAAAAAGCCTGGCTGTATACTACAATCATATGAAGAGTTTTTAAAATACAAATATCTGAGCTTTACTGGTAGAGATTCTGATTCAAATGATAGAATTCATGCATCAACTTCACAAGCACCCAGGTAATTCAGTTGTGCACATCAGAGGACGGTATCATTATTTAGAACATAGTCAATGAAGATGGAGGATGCTATCAGTAACCTGATCACTGGAAGCAGAAAATACTTAAATACTCTACCAGTAATTAATAATCCTGATCACCCACAGTGCCTTATTAGCTATTTTCCTGGTCACACATAGCTCTTCATATATAGCTTTCCTTTCAGATGCTCAGAAAAGTATGAGAATAATTTTTCCTAGTACCTGTCCTTAGAACTCCAGCTTTGTGAGGGTGAGAAAGTAAATCTGGAACATTTAGATATTTTACCAATATCACCATTAGTATGATGTTACACTTAGAAATTTACAGTCAGGAATGGGTGATCTGCTCCCATGTATGCAGCAATTATAACTCACCTGTGTCTGAGGTTTCAGAAGGCAGAGTCTAGCTGTGATTATTATTTTTTTGGCTGTGATTATTGATTAAAGTGGCTGCAGTAGCACCCTATGGGATGATTACCCTATGGTGGTGATCAGGGACGACAGTGATCAAGGCAGCCCTGTTAGATAAGAGGGCAAGCAGTTTCCTGTCTTGTCATTGACTGTTTGCTCTGAACTGCCATCCCATCTCCCCACATCAAGTCAGGAGTAAGTTTTCCTTCAAGACCCAGAACAGATACCACTTCATCTCTCCTTGGAGCCTACACAACACTCTGCCCTGATCTCATATATCATACATTTTCCTTCTAGATTTCCAGGCCCCCAAAGGCAGCATCTTGTATCTTAATTTTCTTTTTTAAATTCTGAAGAGGATAAAACCAAGGAAAATAAAACAGAATAAAACCAGTCAAAACAAACCAGTGCAAGTGACACAGGAATTCAAAACAGTACTAAATCAACAATAGTTACCATAATGCCTCTTGTTGTCTTCAAACTAGCTGCAGATACCTTCAGACATAGTAAAAATCAAACAAAACAGAACAGAATAGGACCAATAAAAACAAAACAATGATTGCAATGAAGGACTTCAAAACAAGACAATAGTAAATTCAAAATGGCTACCATAATATATCTTTCTATCTTTGAAACAGCAGCTCATGCCATCAGATATAACAAAATCAAACAAAACAAAACAGAATAAAACCCAACCCAACAAAACAATGAAAATGATACAGGACTTCAAAACAAGACAATAGGGAATCAACAATGGCTACCACCTTCAGAAGGAGATCCCCCATAGATGTCACACTTTATACCATCATCCTTTGAACAGATGATCAGACCACTGGCCCTAGACCTACAAGGTCAGTGAAACACCAAAACACCACAAGCATCAAATTGCATTTCACCTCAACAGCTATCATCACAGCCTGTGTTTTCTCCAGATTAACCAGTAGCTTATGGGGGTCAGGGGGATGTTGGGTCCTCTTGTTTCCCAGCCTGTGCCCTAGAAAGAGCTGGGGTCTGGCTGTCCCCCCGCTGGCACCCATGCATGGCGCTGGTTCACAGGGAGGCTTGCTTCTTGGTGAATGCTTGACCTCTTCCCCCACCATCCGTGGATGGTCTTGTATCTTAAATTTCCTTGCATCAACAGGACTCAATAAAATGTCTGTACAGAGAGAGGCTCAAATATGTTTATGATACTGCAAATAAATTTCTAGATGTCTATAATATCTATCATCCAACTTGAAATGAGCTTAAAAAATCCAATATCCCTTACAAATCCAGATGGTTCACTTAAAAGAATAGAGTTATTATCAATATGCACAAATAATAGACTTCAAGCTCTGCTTTGATGACATAGCAACTGCAGCTCATCTTGCTTTTGGAACAGAGGTAAAATGATTTGCAAGCCATTGCTGCGCAAGAAAAACGGTAAGAAAGAGAATCAGATATGGCATCATTGTATTTAATCAGAACCAGGATGAAGCCTCTTTACTAAAAAGTTTGCTTAAAATACTCTAATGCCTTTTCCAAACCCCCTGAAAGTGTTAAATATTATCCTTAAAAGGGGGTGTTGCTCTTGCCAACATGTGCCCAGTGTTCTGAGAATCAACTAATCTTATTGCTCCTTCGCTCATCTGTGCTGGGAATCTCACAAGAACTCAGGGAATTCAGCTTTTGTCACTTTTTCCAGGAGACATGAGCAGTTCCCATCCACTGGCTTCTGAGAATAATTCAGCTGGAAAACTTGCCGCTGCGAGTTCCCCCTTGCCTTGCTACCAGGATGCAACCAATGACTTCAGAAGCCAGGCGGAGAGGATAAGGAGCTGGGTGTAGCATGGTGGGCATTGGAGAGACTGGTAAGTGGAGAAAGTGCATACTGTACTTTAAGATATCCAAATTGAAACATTTTCAGACAGCTGGGCCCACCACACAAAATACTTTCATAGGAAATGTATTCTGAAGGCCTAAGTGTTCAATTGACAGATAGCCATTTGGTTTCTCCTGCATTCCCGCCCTACACCCCTCTGCGCTTTCCCTTCTTTGGTGAACCTGTCATACATAATTTTAGATCCACCAAACCTCTCTTGTTTTACACCTATGACAAACAAGTTTGCATAGATTTCTTGCAGCTTCACTTGAAGGGCCTCCATCTCACACCTAGGCCGCATGCCTCTCAACTCCTGACTTGAGCTTCCCTGTGGATTCTGCTGGGGACCTCTGCTCAGTGCACAGTGGGGCAGAGTCTGGGAGTACAAGGGAGTAAACATCCACTCCCAAGGTGAACCTTTGACCAATGGGAGGTGGGAGACTGATTAGTAGGTAAAGTATTCCCTTGTCTGTTTCTCTACCAGTAGATAGTGCTGAGATGTATTTTTTTATGGTTTCTTTGATAATGAACTGTCAGTTACCTCCCCATCCTGGCGGTATGTTTGCTAACAAACCCTCATTCCTTATATTCCTTCTTTCTTCTGTTCTTCACTCCTGATCTCTGGAATTATACTCAAGTCTCTTGACTTAAAATATGCTTTTTTTGAGGAAGCCTAGTCTAAAACAGTAGGTATCAGTGTTGGCTCTATAAATCAAACCAAGTGAATGGGATTTTCAAACTAGATTACTCAGTGATCTAACGGCAATAATGAAATACTTCATTATTAATACTAAGTGAAGGGATAACCCATGACCTGCAGTAATACTATGTATTAGATAAGGTTCTCCAGAGGAACAGAATTAATAGAAAATATACATGTAATTATGTAAGGGGGGTTATCAGGCTTACAGGGTGAGAAGCAGGAGTGTCTATGGTGACTATCCATGTGCTGGAAAGTCTGATGATCCATCAGCTGCTTGGCCCAAGAGGATGGAAGCTGCAGACCAAAGGGGATCAAGGTTGTAGCACCAGTTCAAGGTCACAGGCCTAGAAGCTCACTGTAGAATTATTGGTGTGGTCTGTACTGGAAGGCTTAAGAAAGTGGAAACCAATGTTCAAAAGCAATGGTGAAGACTGAAGTTCTTCTAATACAGAGACACTTTTTTTTATTTCCCCTTTTATTCTGTACAAGTTATAAGCCCATTGCTTGATACCACCCACACCCAGGAAATGTCTTCTCTCAATTTACTGGCCCACATGTCAATTACACACAGACACACCCAGAACTGTGTTCCACTGATCTGCTAGGCGTTTCTTAATCTATGCAAGTTGATGTACCATGATTAATGGTCACACATTAAAATTATAAAGGCATTCACCCCATGTTAATTGGGGTAATGTGCAGGCAGAAGATAGAGCACTGCAAGATGTTGTTCTTCAGTGTTATGAGGCCGATGCTAATTACAAGAATTTTTGACTAGGAAAACGCTCTTAACTGCATTGAAACACTTGGCACAAGAAATTGAGAAGCTCATAGCAGCCAAAAGCTAAGTAAAAATACTCTTGAAAAGAGTGTTCTACGGTAACTTTGAAGGAGACTCATTTCTTGCAAGACTGCACCGAAATTAGATCCAGGATCTTAAATATGTAATTTAAGCAGGTCTTATCAGTCGTGTTGTGGCCTGATGCGAAAACATGTGGGACTGCATGGCTTTGTTCAGGATATTTGGGTGGACCATGCTGACACCTGTGAACTCTCCAGGATGGCTGAAGCAAACTTGTTCACAGTGTTAAGGGGAAGGAGCCTCCTGTTTTCTAGAGACAGTGAAAGGACATTTTCCAAGGTAGCTGCTTTGCTGTATGACACAGTTAATTTACTCATTACCTCTTGGCCTTCCTCACAGTTAGGTCTCAGCACAGTCTGGTCAGGGAAATACAATTTTCTAGAGCAATCTCCTGAAAGCTCCAAAAGGTTAGCCTACACCCCAAAGGATTTGCAGGACCTAGGGAAAGAGATCTAAAGAGTATTGGCCTGGGGTGGAGAAGGTAGCTATACTAGTGGGTAGAGAGCTTTGGTTGATAAGAAAGAATTCATTTATAGCTGCTAAGTGTTCAAGTTATGGGTTTCAACTTTGGCAAGCATTTCAAAATTATCCTAAAAATCTGTTGGGATGAGTTCTTAAATCTTGTACAGAAGATGACCTTTAGTAAATGAGGTGGATATGCTAAGATTTCTAGATATAGCATTGAAAAAGGAGCAGAAGGCTCATGGAGATGGAACTGTCAGACTTAATTTATAAGACAAGACCTAGAAACTTATCATCCCCTGGCGACGTTCCCTGAGGTGAGATAGAAGATACTCCCTTAACCAAGACAATAAGAAATCCAATCCATGCTCAGAAAGGTGCTGACAATTATTTAAAAGCTTGATGAAAATTGTCTTTGTAAAAAAAAAAAAAACTGATGATTAGAGATGCTGCCGTAAAACTGGCTCCACATTAGCCTTGGGCATGACAGGATTTCAGAATAGTAGAGCAGAATATCCAACTGTCACAGCCGTGGTGGACATATCGATAACAGTGAGACAAGGTCAGATAGTCAATCATAATGTCTTAACAGGCATCTTTGGCTTTGGTTAATGGACCACAGTGTCCCTAGACATGAGACAGCTAGACTGCTGGGTAGTACTGCTGACTCGTCATACTGTATTTCTAAATATTAAGAATCACTGAGCAGAAGTACGACATCAGTTACCACAATGGAAATTTGTGGTTCCTCTTCTGGTTTCAAGAATTATGCTAAGACCTAGAAACCATGCATTGACGAGAGGCTGAGTTCACTTGAAAATAACCTTGTAATGCAGCTGTGAATGCATATATACATACTAAATAGTCACCCAATCCTTTATTATAGGAATCTGTGGAGATTTGGTAAAGTATTGTACATTGGGGAAAGAAAGTACACTTTTTCGAGTACTTTTAAATCTGGAATCTGATCTTTCTGATGATAGTGAACTCAAAACTTCATCACAGACTTTAATTTAGAGTAGTGATATACGGGTGCTGGATGATTAATGAAATTTTAAGCCTATTTATGTTGGTTATTTTCCAAGTATACTTTATCTTGGGCACCTGGATGAATCTTCACATTGTATCCTTGAGTAAAGATCATTATGGTAGGAAGTACCACTTGAAACCTCTGCAGTTACACACACACACACACACACACACACACACACACACACACATTCCTACATGTGTATTATTTCCCTATACAGTAAGCGAGAAGCAATCTGCATCCCAGGAAGAGTTGCAGAGATTTTCCTACCATCAAAAATTTAAAGAATGGAGAGGTGGTGGTCCCATCATATACCCACATGGTAGACTTGTCTGAGTCCTGAAAAGAGAGAGGGAGAGAGAGAGAGAGAGAGAAAGAGAGAGAGAGAGAGAGAAAGAGATATCATGGCAAACAACAGTGTGCTATTATAAATGTAATCAGGTTATAGCTCCT
>RJWT010039734.1:0-12617 GCA_004365215.1 Cuniculus paca | reverse complement strand
AAGAACCATGTGGAGCCCTGCCTTCAATCCTGGCACTGGCAGGATGCTACAGGCAGCTAGCTGCTTACACCCTCAGTGTCACAGAGCAAGTGCCCTGATCTCAAGGGTGGCATCTCCTGCTCTGTTTCATATTGCAACACACATCCTCTGTAGTGCAGGGTACCCAGTGGGCTTGGCTCACAGTCTCCAGGGCCACAGTGAGTTCATGGGGCAGAGACCCCACTCCATGCCAGGGCAGGAGAATGCCAGTGCGGTCCCTGTGATGGGAATATGCAGGGATTTCTGATCCCAAGAGCAGTCCAAACTCAGACAATGGCTCCCTTTTTAAGATGTTTGCCAGGAGATGATCTGAAATCTTTCCATAACAAAGCAACTGTGCAGACTTTGGGTTACTTACTGGACTGCAATTCTGTGAAGTTCAGAAACTTTCAGTATCCACACTGATAGAGGTCACTGGGACTCTTTCCCTTGCCCCTGCAAAAGGGGAGCCTCCTCCCTAGCTTTGGAGCTGCAGTGGCAGGTGTTACGGTGTCTTCTTTTTCTGTGATGTTGTTCTGGGGCACTGGATCTTCCAAGGTTCCAGTCTTACTCCTGGATTCCATTGTTTTCCATCCTCACTTCATGATGCAGCTGTACACTTGTTACTTTGGGTCTCTGTCGTGGAGGAGCTGAGTGCCAGGCGTCTCTTACATCATCTGGGATCCTTCAAAAAGACCATATTTTAGGTCTTTTTGTAAGTTCTAAGTAGTAGTAACAATACAAGCCATGTGTTTTTCATTTCCTAATCAAAGTACTATGGAGTTCCACTACTAACATTCTGGTGTGTTAGATACTGGGGCTAAGAATTCATTTCAACACATAGTTGTGTCTTTGTGAATATTAAATACTTAATGAGTTCAAAGAAGCTAGGTAATTATAATTATTCACAGTAAAATTTAAGGAATTCTGAAATAGATTTGAAATTATTGTATTTTAAATTAACTTACTATGGTTATTCTAATCATAAGTCTAATCATCTTTTATTTTGAATATACCTTTGAATGCTATGTTTCAAGCCTACCAGAGCTCTTTTCTACTTGCATTATCTTTACTTTGTATTTTAAATAACGAGTACTGCATTTTCCAAATATATATGGTAGCAAATACACACCATGGGGAGGGGGGTACACAAATATGTACCTTCACCTTCAGATGAA
Source organism: Cuniculus paca (assembly GCA_004365215.1). NCBI lineage: Eukaryota > Metazoa > Chordata > Mammalia > Rodentia > Cuniculidae > Cuniculus > Cuniculus paca. The sequence continues at coordinate 11,421 of RJWT010039734.1, read as the reverse complement.
GCCAGACATAACCTTAAACTCAATGGACTCAAGTGGATTTTATGAGTTTTGTGTTTTAATTAATTATGAACCCTTATACTGAAAAGAATATTGATAGTGGATGCTTTGGTTGGTTGAGAGGACAGTGAAGTCTATCTGTTACTAAAAAGTGAATTCTGGTATGAATCGACCTTACCTAAGGAGAACTTATCCTCAGGAAAGGAATTTCCTCTTCTTTTGCTCAGATCGGTCAGGTTTTTATTTCTGTTGGTTAGAGAACATTTCCCCAGTTAGTGCTAGATGAATTCATTTCTGAAGTTAAAGAAGCTGACACTGTCTGCACTTCATTTTCACTTGTTAAAACTCTACAGAAAAGCTTCCCCGGTCACATTAAAGAAGGGAATGTTGATGGCTGCTTTCTGCTATTCATACTATTTGGCATCCTTTAGTGCAACATAGGCAGTTGGTTATTTACATAGTTTACCTTCATGTATGAAAATCCATTATACGTATTTTTATCTATTTACTATGATCATGAGTTTGCCATATCAGTTGCTATTATTCAGTTATCTCTTCATAACTGAGGACTGCATTAAAAACCCCCATGCAGAGTCTGAAATTTTTAGTGAAAAGTGGCCTTATATTCTTTTTCTCTACCTTGTTGTTTTTGTTTTTTTTTTCAACTTTTTATTAGTTCATGCTTTCAGTACATAATGATTACATTTCATGCGGGAAGTTGGTGCATATGCATAACACATCTGTCTTGGTTACTTTTCTCTCGTTGCTGAGAGAAAATACCCAACACCGAAAGAAAGAAAGGTTTAGCTCACAGTTTGTGGAGGTTTCAGTCTGTAATCATCTGGCTCCAAGGCAGGGTGGTGTGGCACAGAGGCAACAGTTCAGTGCCGCAGAAGACAGCAAAGGGAACAAGAGTAAAAGAGGGGAAGAGCAAGCGTTTTTTCCTCCCTCATATGGTAAGAAGGCTATCCGCCCACACCATCTCCATGCCCACCTCTTGTACAGGCTCAGGATGTTTACAAAGGGATGACCCTGCCGCCTGTTCAGTCACTTAGTTAAGCTTCTAAACTTCTCAAGTTGACACAATGTATCAACCATAACATGTTAATTCTTTTCCTTTCCTTCCTCCCCCCATTCCTCCTCCTCCCTCCATCTGTTGGTCCCCTTCCCTTTGGCAAAAATATCAGTCCTTATTTCTTATTATCTATCACTTATTTTGCTCTTTATTTATAGTTTGGGTTTCTCATATAAGAAACCATGTGATACCTAAACTTCAAGTACTTGCAAGAACACCATACTATTGTCTCAATTAAATTCAGACCTGAAGATAGAAACATCACAATGTACAAGTTTATTTCCTTAACTAAGTGATTTTGTTGTATTTATCCACACACACATACACATGCACACATTTTGTATTCTGCTTTCTGCACATTCTTAAAATTACGGACAGAAGTCACAAATGACTTTTCTGTTCTAGTCTTGCTTGATCTGTAAGTAACAGAACAGTCAGCAGTTTGTTCTTTTTCACACATTTTTCCTAGGTTTCTGGTATACCAGTCTCAGTGTTTTTCTTCTCTGATAGCTCCAACTCAGCGTCTCTCCCTGTTGTCACCTGTCCTTCCATGCCATTAAATATGTAGCAGTGTCTCAGGGTCCTGTGTAGGCCTCTTCTTACACAGGCAAGTAAGAGAAAATCTTATATACTTACATCACGAGCTGCCATGGGTGCCAGTAACCAGCTCTAGCTCAGACCTCAATGTCTCACGGGCAACTGTCATTCAGCATGTCTGAAACTGAATTTATTTTCTTTTTTTCTCTGAAGCTGCGTTTCCTAAACCACTCTATATCATTAACCACCATTGTTATCACCGCCTAACTTGTTCAAGCCAGAATCTTGGATATAATTTTAATTACTTTTCAAAGGTTCACTTTTGTTTTTTAAAATTGTACAAATAGTTAACAAGGGGCGTATTCTTATTGAGAAAAATACTGCAGAATGTACAGAATCATCTGGGATTATTGCCTTCACACCCATGCTTATGCCCATTGTGCTGCTTGAAAGGATCCACAGCTTGGTAAGTCACCTTCCAGTCTTCTGATTCTGAGTTTACTCTGAATCTCTCTCTCTCATTCATATTCTCTCACTCTCCCCCTCCCTCCCTCCCTTTCTGCCTCCCTCCCTCTCTCCCTCCCTCCATATATATATATATATATATATATATATATATATATATTCCACATATATATATTTTTACATGTAAGTTAATTGGAATCATAGCATCTGTGATGTTACATAACTTCCTTTTTTTTTAATGATAAGGCTTGAAAGTCTTTTAATGTCCCCATATATAGATCAACACAGTTCTGGTTTACAAGCTGCAAACTGTTGCATTGTACAGAAATATCATCATGGTAAAGACAGTTGTTTTTCTTTGTTTATCTCAAGAGCAGATGACTGACTTTCGCAGTCTGCTCAGTTCACAACACCTTATAATTTTCAGACTGGGTCAGATCCTCTCACCTATTCCCTCTTCTGTCTTCCCTTCTCTCCTGACCCTCACTCCTTAAACAGAGGTGCCTGGGCCTTTGAGATTTTAGCTTGTTCCACATGACAATCTGCTTTTCTAGTGTTGTTTACATGTGTCTCTGATTATGTGCAATCCTTGAAGTTCAGTATGAAATTTACCATCTTAACCATTTTAAGCATATATTATAGTGGCATTAAACACATTCATTATGTTGTACAACCATCACCACCACCCATCTCTTAAGTTTTTACATTTTGTAAAACTGAAACTCTACCATGAAATACTTACATGTTCTCTCCTTCCTTATCCCCCAGCAACTACCATTCTTTCTCTCTGATTTTTTGACCTTTTATTTTTCCTTTGACCCATCATCAAGTGAACTGTTACTGTTTTATTTATTCAGCAAACATTTGTTGAGCACCTGTTCATGTTGCCTGCTGGACTCTCCTCACAGCAGTGCAGGAAGAGTAGCTGGGAACGTCTCATCCAGAGGAAGGGGACAGTGTCTGCAGTGCACTGCTGTGCCCCAGTCATGACTATGCTGTGTGTTCTCCACAGCCAGTTACTGATAAGAAAAAGAGATCCCCAAGTCTAGAGTTGGCAAGATTTATATCATTTTAGATGAACTTAGCTCCAAATTTGGGGTGTAATTTAATTCACACCAGAAAACTGTATTGATGGATGAAAATAATATTACCAGGAAAGGAGTTTTAAAAAGCATTATATGTATGACAATATGCTAAAATCTAAAATAATAAAAAAGACATTTATTAATTGTAACCTGAATCAAAGTCATCTCAAATCCCTTGTGGAATGAGACTATATAAATAAATAAATTAATGAAATAACTGAAGGGTAATTCTTTATTTCCAGGTCAAGAAATTATGAATTAATGATGCATGTTTTTATCATCACTTTTTCTCAGTAAACTTTTATATATTTCTCATTTTCAAATTATAATTGTTAGCCAGGCATGGTAGAGCACACCTCTAATCCCAGCACTTCGGGAGCCTGAGGAAGAAAGACTACAAATTTGAGCCCAGTCTGGGCAACTTAGTGACTTAATGAGGTCTTGTCTCAAAATAAGAAATAAAAAGGACTGAGGTTTTAGGGCAGCGTGAAAACCCTGGTTTAATTCTCAGTACCCCTGAAAAATCTAATTATTTCACTGCAGGAATTTTACATGATATTTTTCACTAAATTTTAAAACACTTACTCTTGTTCTTTTTAAGATATTTTCTCCTCTGAATTATAGGCTTCTGAGTCTTTTCATCCTAAATCATCAAGTTAAACACCACCCTTGTGACTAACTCTGCGCATGCGTCTTCCAAACGCAGCCGTGCCCTGTAGGCCCAGCAAGTGAAGAGGCTCCAGAAGGAGGCCTGGGTCAATGAGAGCTGCGCGGGGAGATTTGCAGAGTGCACTGTATGGATGAAGATTGATAGGGTGGGGGAAGAAATTTTGATGGAGAGAAAATGAGATGGAGTTCTTGACAGAAACACAGCAGAAAAACATCTGAATTATTGCCAGTTTTGGTGACACTAAAAATTGTCACGGTGTAGGGCGCATAACCCTCCTTAGGACTGGCCCGAACCGTCAGCCGAACTGATCTAGACAGTGGCACGCTTCCCTGCAAGAGCAGGGCTGTGCCTTGACGCAGGATTAGCATTTCCTCATTGCAGTTGCTAGGAAGGTTATGCTGGTGACAGTTTTTATTCTTTTGTACCCTGATTTAATTCAGTATTGTTTGACACAGCTCCTGTAGAAGTGATTTCCCCTAGTCAGTCTGCGGCATACATTTATTTCGTGAGGAGTGATGGGCACAGAGTGTAGCTCAGCTGGCTAATGAGTATCCGGGCCCTTTCCCAGACCTTTCTCATACAGCCTTAAAGTTCAGGCTCGTCATTTCTTGTAGCACTGACATTCTTTGGCATTTAGAGAGAAATGGCATCTGGCATAGTTCTGCAGAAAGGCTAGCAACAGCAGACACAGCGACAATGCTCAGAATTCATGAGTCTGATGACTCTCAAATTTCAGTGTGTACATGTGCTGTTTATTAAGCCCTTCTCAGCATGTCCTGTAAAGTACGCGAAAACAAGCCATGTTCTGTGAAATTCAAGAATTACATACCAACCTACTATGTTTAAAAATTAAAATTTTTAAAACGTAATTGAAACTTAATTCATGAGCCTGATGTACACAGATACTAACACAAGCTAACAAAGAAACGTCCTTGAGAAAAGACACCTTTTATCAGCATCATTCCTGTATCTACTAGGTAATTACTGCTGAAGATTTTTTCTTTGTTCTACCAATCCAAAATAAGTAAAAGTTTTCTAAAATTTAAGTGATTCCAAACTACCTGATTTATAGGTTATTGTTCCGAAGTCCTTCAGAAGTGAAGCAAAACAAGCACTTAGCAAAGGGTGTGGCCAGGTAGGGTCCTGACAGATTGACTTCATGTGTTCCCAACTCTTACATGTATCAAGTAGATCAACAGTAAGGTGTTTACTTTCTAGGAAAAAAATGAAATAGTTCTCATTAATTCTCAACGTCCCTTTATAGTAATCTAGATTCCTGTGTGTTTATTTTTATGTTCTCTTTTCAGTAACATTCATCTTTAACCTTTTGATTATTCTTGAGACATTTTACTTCATTATATTTTCTAGCGCTTTAGTTTTGATATATAGAAATATTGTTGATTTTACAGTGCAGTGTAGGAATTAAGAGCATGGATCTGTAGACCTTGGAATTCTAGCCCTGCCACACCAGCTGTAGAAACTCCTGCTCCTCTTTCCTTTTCCACAGACTAGGATGCAGTCACATGCTGCCCTGGATGATTCCAAGGGCAAAATGAGATCAGACGTGTAGAAGACTGCTGATATACTACTGTAAATACGCAGTGCCCACTGTGAAATCATTGCTTATCAGCCACATTACTGTGGCCATTTTTCAGTGGGTTCATAGTCTCCAGTTATATATCATTTGCACAATAATTTTTTCACTTTTGAAATTTTACACATCTTATATTTTGCTATTTAATTTCATCTTTTTTTCAGAGCAATATTAAGTAATAATGGTAGACATCTTTAACTTAGATTTAATGATAGTGTTTCTAGTGTTTTTGCTGTTTAGAATTCCAGAGATAAATATTATGAAAATATTATGAATTTTTTCTTATCATGTATCGTATCAACATACTATTCTAATAATCAGTAAGAAATAAAGATAAGTCACGAATATTGATGACTGTGATTTTCTATTTCATTGTTTCAGCTTTCGAGCCAGCTGTACATCTCATTAGGCTGTGTCTTAGTCCCTATGTATCTAGGAGTCAGACCTATCAGAAACCGCCTGGGCTTTGTTTGAAGTCGACTGCCTACCTTTGGGTTAAAAGACTGCAGAAATTCATAAAATGGGTGATCTTGTAATTTTGAGAGGGAGTAAAAAATTATTTATTAGAATTGAAAAATAATAGAACTTTTCTGAAAATTTTATCAGCCAAAGTTAAAGAATTTCAGTTACTCTTAAAATATCATAATATTCATTGTGCCTTGATTATTTGGAAAGATAATCATTGTTTCGAGTAATGACCATTTTAAATGGCTTTGTTGGAGAGGCTAGTGTGAACATGGACCTTTATCACCTTCTTGCCAGCCGGAACCACTGGTGGCACATGGACTGTCCTATCAGGTGGCGTGGGGCAGCCCACTGGGTGGTGAAGGCTGCCGATGGGACAGTCATCATGCACGCATTATGTCACCATTTTTCATGTGTTGGTCAATTCTTGATTGTAGTATTCTTACAATTTGTAGCATTATTACTATTTCAAGTAAAGTAGCCTCATGTGTTTTAACCAACAAATTTATGATCTGGTTTTATAATAGAATAGCTATTTTATTGTACAAATAAAGTATTTCTTACAATGAAGGAAAAAAGTGCCAAAGAATAAAAAATTAATAGGATATATGTGTTCAGTTGTATCTGTACATTTTACAGATGTTCCACTATTTAAAAGACTTCACAAAAAATATTGCCCCAAGTACTTTTATCAAATGTTTTTCCTTGTCTTTGGCTACTTTTATTGCATATTAAGCTGTGTTAAGCAAAAAGAAGTATATAAAGTTTTTTAATTTAACAGTTTTTAAATAGAATGTATATAAATGTAATTCATCTGTTGCATGCATTATACTTCATAGTTTTAATCAACTATAACTGTTATATTTGACAGACCTTTGCACATAAGTCAGTTTATTTTTCTCATTTTGAGACATATTTATACATGTTTGTGTACATTGTAGTAATTTAGTACACGTTTACAATGTATAATAAAAGCACAGTAGTAAGCATTTCCATCTCTTCAAATGATTTTTTATTTTAAAAAGAAAAAAGATTGAAAATGATGATACAGAAGTTCAAAACAAAATAATAGGAAATTAACACTGATTAATATATTGCATACTATTATGTTCAAAGGTTGTTCAGATTATAAGATATAGGCATGAAAAAGTAAACAGTCAAACAATGAAAGCACAAACTGTTCTTTTTGATGAACTAACAGAGATTACTAGTATAGTTACCTATCTTGTATATGTCTCTCTCTCTCTCTCTCTCTCTCTATATATATATATATCTGTACATGTATATAATCTTTTCCCTTCTTTCTTTCCTCCTTTTCCCTATCCCAGTTGTTCTTTCCTTTTGAGCAGTTTCTTTCCCTTTCACTTTCACAATAGCTATTAATCATTTGTATGTGCTAGAAATTTCTTACTCTTCTAGTTGTGTTGCGATGTATCATAGATTAGTGGTGGCGAAGCTATAGCACACATACTGCAGTGGGCTGTTTGTATCATTGAAAGCTCTAAAAGGTTCACTATCACCGCCATAGATTAACTAATAATTGCCTTACCATGCTATCAAAAAACCAGAACTAATTCCTGTGTTGGTGCCCCCCCCTTTTTTAGGACTTCTGTCCCACTCTCCTCTATCCATCCTAGTCCTTGCATGATCATATTTCATTCTGTTCTGTAAGATTAACTTAGTGGTATCCAAAAATGAGAACATGTGATACTTGTCTTTTCTGTGTCTGCCTTGTTTCACTTAACATAATGACTTCCATCTGTACTTCTGCAAATGACAGAATTTCAGTCTTTGTGACTGAATAATGTAGTATGTATATACACACTTCTTCTTTACTGCTCATTCTCGGTGGATATCTAGGGTGCTTCCTTGTTTACCTATCATGAGTAAATATGTGAGTACAGGTGTCTTTGTGGGGTAATGATTGCATGTCTCTTGGATGTGTACCCAGTAGTGAAAATGCTGTATCACAGATGGTTCTTCTGTTTGAGGAGTCTTGATACTGTTTCCCATAATACGTACTAATTTACATTCCCACAGTGTATAATAGTTACTCCACATCCTTGCCAGAATTTATTTTTTGTCTTTTAGAGATGTTAGCTATGCTAACTGGGGTGAGAAGATACCTCATTATGGTTTTGCATTTCTCTAATGATTAATGAGATGGTGCATTTTTTCATATATTTCACCATTTGTATGTCTTCTTTTGAGAAGTCTCTATTAAACTCTTCAGCCCATTTTAATTTTTTGTTGTTTTATTCATCTTACTGGTGTTTAGCTTTTTTAGTTCTTTATATATCCTAAATACTAACCCCTTGTCAGAGAGTTGATGAATATTTTCTCCCCTCCTATGGGTTGTCACTTAATCCTGTTTCCTTTGCTGGTTATATGCTTCTTAATTTCATAAATCCCATTTGTCTATTTTACTTTTGTTGCCTGTGTTTGTGGAGTCTTACCTAAAAAAAATCATGGCTTTCACCAATGTATAGAAGCATTTCCCATTTTCTTGTAGTAATTTGATAGTTGAAGATATAAGATTTAAGTCTTTGATCCATTTTAAGTTGATTTTTATGTGTGATGAGATGAAGGGATCTAGTTTCATTCTTACATGTTTACATGTATATCCAATTTTATCAGCACCATTGCAAGACTATCATTTCTCCACTATATGTTCTTAGAGCTTTTGTCAAAAATTAGCTGGCTGTAAGAATGTAAATTAAGTATTGGGTTCTCTACTCTGTTTCATTGGTCCATGTATTGACTTTTCACTAGCATCATGCTGTTTTAATTACTATAGCTTTGTAGTATGTTTTGAAGTCAGGTGTATTGTGATATCTCCAGTTTTCTTTTGTTCTTGTTTTTATTGTTACTAAGGTTTATTATTATTATTATTATTCTGTTCTTTTGTGGTTCATTGTGAATTTTAGAATTTTTTTCTATTTCCGTGAAGGAAGTCATTACTGTTTTGATGGGAATTACATTGAATGTATTGCCTATAGTAATATGATCATTTTAGCAATATCAATTCTCCCAAATCATAAACATGGAATATCTATTTGCTGCCTCAAATCTCTTTCATCTTTGTTTTGTCATTTTTACTGTAGTGATCTTTGTCCAGCTTCAGTAGAAGCTGAATATTATTCTTTAATATTTTATTTTCTTTGCAGATATTGTGAATGGGATTCCTTTCTTGCTTTCTTTTCAGCAAGTTCATTATAAGTCTTATATATTGATTTACCTTGAATTTATCAGTTCAGTAGCTTTTTGATGAAGTATATGGTTTTTTCTATGTAGAAAGTCATGTTACTGGCTGACATGAGTAATCTAATTTCTTTTCCAATTTGAATGCCCATTATTTCTTTCTTTTGCCTAATTGTCCTTGATAAGACTTCCAATATATATTATATTAACAGTATTGGAAGTTGGCATTTTTATCTTATTCCAAACATTAAAAGAAATACTTTCAAGTTTTTCCTAGTCTGATAGTGGTTGTGAATTTTCACATCTAGCCTTTAGTACTATATTTTGAGGTATGTCCTTTCTGTACCTCTTGTTGAGAGGGTTTACATCATTAAGGAATGCTCCATCCTCCTGAATGTTTTTCTGGAACTATTGTGATGATCGTATGACTGTTGTCCTTCATTCTCATACTGCGCTATATCGTGCTTATTGATTTGCATATACTGAATCATCTTTGCATCCCTGGGATGAGTCACCCTTTACCACAGTGAATGACCTTTTTGGTTTTTATTGTTTTTTTTCTTTCTACTAATTTGGAGTTTGGTATGTTCATGTATTTCTAAGTCCTTGAGTTACATTGCTAGGTTGTTTGAGATCTTTGTATTTTTGATATAGTCATTTATTGCTATGAACATCCCTCTGAATACTGATTTTGCTATATCCCACAGATTTGGACACACTGTGCTGAAATTTTTTTTGCTTCTAGAATTTATTACACTGTTAATTTCCTTGATTACCCACTAGTCCTTAAGGAGCATGTTATTCAATTTCCATATAAGTATATACTTTCCATTCTTTTTCCTGTTAATTTGTAGTTGTATTCTATTGTGGTTTGAGGAGATGCATGATAGGATTTCAACTTTTTTTTAATTTTTTTAAATTTTATTTTAAAGATAATAAAGCCCAACAAAACAAAACAGAATAAATCCAATCAAAACACAGCAGTGAAATTGATACAGAACATCAAAGCAGTATAATAGGAAAGCAACAATAGTATATCTTGTTATCATCACAGTAGTTGTCCTTTCCATTAAATATAGCAAAATCAGATGAAAACAAAACAGAATAAAACCAATCAAAACAGAATACTGAGTAAAGCAAAAGTTAATAAGAACAAAACAGTACAGTGAGAACAATATTAGACTTCAAAAACAAGATAGAAAAAATCCCCCATATTTGCCACATTGCATACTGTTATCCTCCCTGTAGATGCTCAGACTGCCAGCCCCCGGCCTACAAATTCAACCAAACAATATAATCCTTCAGTTGCTTTTTGTACCTTAGTTGTTATCAACTCTGGCTGACCTCCAAACCAGCCAGTGGCTTACAGAGAGAGGGAGTTTGGTGATTCTCAGCCTGTGTGCCAGTAGGCTCACGGGAGGTGCTGACTTTTCTTTCTCTTCCTGGGTCCTACATGGTCTGCGCAACTTAACAGAAAGTCTGGCTATTTGACTTGTGGATCGGCTCCTCCCGGTCCCAGCCTGGCCAATTCTCAGGAGAGGCTATCTGACTTTTCTCTTCCTAGGCCCCGCATGGTCTGCCGGATTTCAACTTTTTAAAATTTATCGAGACTTGGTTTGTGGCCTAATGGCATAATCTATTCTAAAGTAATGTGTATTCTGTTGCTATTAGGTGAAACATTCTGTAAATGTCTGATGGGTCCATTTGCTCCAGGATATGATTCAACTCAAATATGTCTTTATTGATTTTATTGCTGGATGATCTGTCCATTGAGGAAATTGGTCCCAAATATCATTGTATTAGAATCTATCTCTTCCTTTAGCTATTTGAGTTATAGATATGGGTTATAGAATGTAGTTTAGTAGGTACTCTGAGTTTAGTTATTGGGGAATTTCAAAGCACCCTTTCTGTGTGATTTCTTCATCTTTGATCTGAGCATTGTTGTACAACTTTGCAGTGGACATACACTTCCAAAGCTGCATGTCCTCCAATTCCAGGGTTGAGCCCTGATGGTATTAGGTCTTGTGGCAGCTGCTACTACAATCTTAGTGGTCCAGGATATGGAGAGGATTGTCCTTCGATCCCTTGGGGCAAGCACAGGTGACACTAAAAGTTGCGGTAACAGCAGCCATAGTCCCCAGCCAGAGGGCATGAAGAGGACATTCTCTAGAGTACTCAGGATAAACCTGGGCCTGTGGTATTAACAGCTATCATTCTTGAGGCACATGATGGAACTGGACCTTCCCAGGGTCCCAGGGGATGTGCAGAGGGGGTGCTGAGGCCGTAACACCCATAACTATGGACTTGAGTTTGTGGAACAGGAAAGGGACCT
>RJWT010039733.1:0-12614 GCA_004365215.1 Cuniculus paca | reverse complement strand
AGGTTCTTTGATCTCTTTGCTAAGACCATCATCTTATTCCTATAAATGGAATTTCCAATGCATATTTTTTTTATCCTATATGTGTCATGGTTTTGTTTCTTTGAATGTCTCAAATATATTTTAAAATTTGCAAAATTTAGATAATATAGTGACTGTATACTGGTCCCTCCAAGGGTTGTTTTTCTTTTCTTTTCTTTTCTTTTCTTTTTTTTCCTTTTTTTTTTATTTGGTAGATGATGAGTGAGTTCTGCAAAGTGTATTTGCCCTGCAATGTGAAACTTCTACTATTCAAAGTAGAGTTTTAACCTTATTTTTATTGTTTAGACCAGCTACACAGGATTTGTTTATGGGTCAACATAAACAATTTATTAATCAAAGATAACACTTAAATTCTGCCTGGCAGACAAATTTTTTACCTTTTACCATTGTATGTGTGGCTTGAAAGCTGTTATCCTTCCTCAGAGAATCTACTTTTTCCCTTTATATTCAGTCAGAAGCAAGAAGCTTGGAGAATTCCTCTCTTACTTTTTTTCTAAATGAGTATAACTTTGTATGCTATCAGAGGTGAGTGTATTTTTATTTTTCAATCTGGCTTTGTGTGAGTTTACTCATTCAGAGTAGCTCACTCTTCAGCATTTGGTAACATGTTGTTTGAAACCACTTATGTCAGTGTGGACTCAGCCTTATGTGGCTTCTATCCATGTTTGGCTTGAGGGATTCTGTCTCATCTGCCCTGTGTCCTGCTCTCACTATTCCTCAATGCATGTAGTCCAGCATTCTCACACACTAGAGTTGTGGGATGACAGAGCAGCTCTTCTTCATCACCTCTGTTAAGTTTTGACTGCTCTATTGCTTTGCTTATGTCAGAGCTACAAGAAATCTCTTAATTATCTACCAAGATTATCTTTTGTCACGAATATATTTATGCATGAAGTTCTCTACTCTGTTGCAAATAAAATTAGAATCCTAAGACAGAGCTCTGAATACTTCTGCTTTTATGCTTCCCTTTCTTCCTGCAGCACCAGAGCCAAAGTCTAGGTCTATGATCCATTTTTCAGTGAAGTAAGATAAGTGCTATGAGTAGTGGTGGTTGGGGAAATTCATGATCTTCTCTGCTTTATCTTCCTTACATGAAATTTTCACCCAAGGAATGAGGTTGCAAGACTGATCAGATTCCCAATATAATAAGCCTGATTGACCTGAGACAGAAATTCTGTCATTTCGCTGAAAGGTTAACGGAGAAGGAGAGGTCCATTTCTCTCAGATGTATCTGCCTGGAATGGATATTCTTAACTCAGGGATAGGTGGATGATGATGGGAAGCTATACACAAAAGAGCAGAAGCTAGTGGGGAAGGTAGCCCCATGTTGACCTCACATGTCCAGGACTGAACTTCTATAACACAGTGTTACAATGGTAAAGAGCATGTGATCTCTCAAAAGCCATAGCCTTTTGAAGTTTGTACTGAGCAATAATAGATGTTTTGAATATGTTTCTCTGTTTGCTCTATGCCCTTCAGGAAGTATCTAGAAGCTTTTGATGATGTTAAAAATAATTTCATAAGTTAAATGGTTGTTTGCAGGAAAGGGGTTCTACTGTATTCTTTACTCCCTCATTTTGGATTTCAATATTCTATTTTATTTCTGCTGAAACCTCTCGTTCCTTTGCTGAGATGTTCAGACATTGAAAATTTATTGTGTCTTTATTGAGATATTTGTAACAGTCACTTTAAAATCTTTGTCTATTAGTCGCAGCATCTGGTATATTTTTCTATTCATCTATTATTCCTTCCCATGTGACTATGTTTTGATTTTTCATTCTTCATGTATCGAGTGATTTTGGATTATCTCCACATCATGAATATTATGTAGAATTGGGATTGTGCTCTTCTACTGAAATGAATATTGTTTTTGTTGTATTCGATTACTTTTAGGCTGAGCTTGAACCACAGTTCTACTTCCTGTGCAGCAGATGCAATCTGTTCAGAAAACCAATGAGTTTGGCTGCTTAGATTCTGTTGTTCATAGGCACAGCTCAAGTGCCAAGGAAATGTGGCTGAACAGAGTACAGGGATCTTCTCTCTGACTCTTTCCCTTGTGAGAATATCCCACTGACTTCAGCAACTCAATTTCTTCTTCTTTTTCTTATTTCAGTCTTTGCCTCTCTAATCCAATGTATTCTCAGCAAGACATTTAATTTCTCCACCTCCACTGCTACTATTTTTTCCACTTGGACACCAAGGCAAGGCATTCCCGTCTTGCTTAAATGACTTCAGTAGCCTCCCGCATCTTTTATTCTACCTCCATTTTTCCCCCAACAAATTATTTTCCACATTGGAACTGAAATAATCTTTAAAAATGAGCACAACTCCCCTCTTACTCCCTGAGCCATTCCTGATTCAGTCATGCCAGCCCTGCTATAGCAGCTTTATGTAACCACATTCCTTGGCAGTATGGCGGCACTTTACTTCAAGTTTGCCCAATCACCCTTTGCCCTGGATTTCATGGGATAAGGTGGACTGGAAATTCTCTTAACATCCATGCGCACACATAGGACTGCAGGGATATTAGTGTCCTCTAGGAGAGATATTTGATCATTGGGAATGGGGAAATTATGAGGAAATGGTGACAAAATTATTTCCCTTTACATGTGCTGACAAATTACTCAGTGGCATATCACATATGATAGAAAGACAATATCCTGTATGTAACAAACAGCCCCTAGTGTTGGTCAGTTTAATGGAACCCTGTATTCTTGTGTTGGCTCTTTCTCATTCTCAGTTGTTACACTGTAGCTCCTAGTTGACCATTAAGACCAAACTCTCAGAAATAATACTGCCATCTGAGCTTTGTCTCTTAGATTCTGCTTTCTGTGGAACTCAACAAAGATCAACTCACTTTTCCTAATACTTGCAATCGGGTTCCAGCACTTCAGGAATAGTATCAAAGCTGCTTTCCCAACTTCAAAAACTGCAATTTCTGACTCCATATCCAGTCATATCTTGTCCAATTGGATTCAATCACACTAACCTTTTCATCCCTTAAGCCTTTTAGGTTTGCTCTTTCCTTGAGCATTTTGGCATTAATATATTTTTAGATCTTTACCTCTTATTTTTGAAACTTTTCCTCCTTGCATTTGTGTCTCAGTTTCATGTTAGTTTCTCAGAGATAACTCTGATTATCCAATCCTGTAATAGTAGTTTACTGTATTTCTTTTAGCACTTACTGTCAACCACTTAAAAAGTTAGAGCTCTTAACTGTTATATGAACATAAGATTGGATAATTAAATTTGATTGTTCATTGCTGTATCACTGCTCACTGCTTGCAGTGTCTGACACAGAGGACACATTCAGTAAATATTTGATCAATGAATGAATAAGTGAAAACCATCTTAAATCTAATATTCTAAGATTACAAAATGAATTGCTATGGTTCAAACCAGCTCTTTAAACATACTTGTTAATGTTATTCTCCTTTCTTAAGGTGTTTATCTGTGTATTTGATTCATTACATTGTGCTTTCTTTTTTGATTTTAAAGAGGGAAAAACAAAACATAAAAATACAAGAAAAGCAAGAAACAAAAGAGCAAATAAACAACAATAACAAAAAAAGTCCAAAACAATAACAATATAGGCTTTCAAAACAAGGTGGTAGGAACTTAATAAAGGTTGTTATTTTGCATAGTTATCTTCAAAAGAGTTACTCAGATTACCAGATACAGACATGCAAAATTGGTTTAATCTTGTAAGTGTTAACTGTTTTGTCCAAGAACTAATAGAATTTGTAGTACAGTCATCTTAGCTATCTTAAGTGTATATATACAAATTTATAGCTTTTTTTCTTTTCCCTCCTTCTTTTCTCTATTTCCCTATCCAAGTTATTTTTCCCCTTTGATCAGTTTCTCACCCTTTCACAATATTTTTTGAAAATTTTTGGATCTTATTTACTCTTTCAATTTCTTACACTAGGGAAACATCACAGTATTTACACATGTGAGTTTGACTTATTTCACTTAGGAATATGGTCTCAAGTCCCATCCATTTACCTATAAAAGCTTCAATGTGATCCTTCTTGATGACTGAATAGTACTCCATTGTACAAAAATACCACATCTTTTTATCCATTCCTCAGCTGATGGGCATTTGGGCTGTTTCCAAGATTTGGATATTACAAAATGTGCTGCTATAAACATGGGTGCACACATATCACTGTGGTATGATGATTTCACTTTTTCTAGGAATATGCCCAGAAGCAGAATAGCTGGGTCAAATGGGACTTCCAATCCCAGCTTTGTGAAGAATCTCCAGACTGATTTCCACAGTGGTTGCACCAGTCTACACTCCCACCAACAGTGGAGAAGGGTTCCTTTTTCCCCACAGCCTCTCCAGCATTTGTTATTAGTTGTTTTCTTGATCCTGGCCATTCTTTCTAGAGTGAGATGAAATCTCAGTGCTGTTTTAATTTGCATTTCTCAAATGACCAATCATGCTGCGCATTGTTTCATGTATATTTGCCATTTTTATTTCTTCATCTGAGAAGTGCATATTCATCTCAGATGATCATTTTTTGGATTGGGTCGTTGAATTTTGGGGGCCTGATTTTTTTAATACTTTGTATGATCTAGATAGAAATCCTTTGTCTGAGAGTTAGTTGACTAAGATTTTTTTTTCCCAATTCATGGGTTTTCTTTTCACTCTGTTAGAGATTTCTTTTGACATGCAAAAACTTTTTAATAAGATGAGATCCCAGTTGTTGATTCTGGGGAGGATTTCCTGTGCAGTTTGATTTTTGTTCTCTGCCTACCCCTATGTCTTCAAAGTTTCTACCTACTTTGTCTTCCAGAAGATTTAGTGTTTCTGTTTTAATATTTAGATTTCTGATCCATTTTGACTTTAGTTTAGTGCATGGTGATAGACATGGGTCTAGTTTTAGTTTTTGGTATATGGAAAGCCTTTTCCAGCACCACTTGTTCAAGAGGCTATCTTTCTTCCAGTGGACATGTTTGCATAATTTCATCCCATCCTCTTCTCTCTTTGTGGAGTTCAAACCTCTTTCAAAAGGTTTCATGATTGATATTTAGATAGTGAGTCCTGCCAATGAAGAACTTTAATAGCAATAGTAACAAGTTTGTTTTTGATACTGGGCGCAAAGGATGTTACTTCTGATCTTAACTGAAAATAATCAAATAGTTTTGCAAAATTGTCTTTTGCACCTGGTTACTCTTTCTTAGGATTTTCCTTTGGGTCTATGTGGCACTATATCCTTTCAACTCTTGTTTTCTCATAAGCTGTTGTCTTTGGTTTACTCGTTCTCACATGAGCAGAGATCTATTCAAATTCAGTGTTTATCTTGAGATCTTGTGTTGTATATAACTGTTCCTCTAAGTCTAACAAAGTCAGATGTTCTCCCGTCCTCAGGTCTAGCTGTAGTCAGTACTTTGTGGCACCAGGGATGGAACTCATGACCTTGTGCTTGCCAGACAGGCGCTTAGGCCACTGAGCTAAATCACTGGCCATGTAGTCAGTACTTTGAAGTAGGTGACTTCCCTCATGGGAACCTGTCTACTACATTCAGTGGGCGTTATGCTGACCTGCCGTGAACCTCTACACTGTTGTTGCTCAACACTGTGCAGCTGTAGAGCACATCAAATTACAGCCCTTAGTAGGCATTGTATTTTCAAGACCCACTGTACTTCTACATTCATTTTTTCTCTCTTCCTACATTTACTAAAGATGTGATAGCTACCAGCATACTGACTACCAGAACTCTGCTTTTAAAACAAAGCACCTTTTTAGTTGTTTTGGTTGGCACTGACCTTGTGTTTCTGAGCCAGGCAATAGAATTTGAGGAGAGAGATGAAAGGTATTTCTGACAACTTTCAAAATGCAAGATTGCTTCTTTTCTAAATTATGGCAAGAAAGGGCTATCAATTGTATGCTTCAGTATAGTTTCATCAGCCTTGATGGTACCAAGAATTTCATACATATTTTGGCAGCAAGATGACAGTGAACTATAGTTTTCAAGAATTTTTTTTTTTGGCTTTTCTGTATCTTGGATATTTTAGTTGGCTACATATCACCTGCCAGTAAAGATCCCATTTTAAATTACAATTTTCATTTGTCACCTTTTACTGTTGTATATATAACCACTCGTGGCCATTCAATTTTTTTCTTGTTATTCGTGTTCTTTTTTCCAAACATAATATCCTCCTCAAATAATATTTTAAAAATAAGTATGTGAAACATATATAGAAACTAGAAAAAGAGCAGAGACCCACATAATACATTTTTTACTTCATAATATGTGCCAAGAACAGTGTTAAATAATTTATTTTGTTTTATTCTCATTTCTTACAGAGTTAAGCGTATCATACTGAAGAAACTCAAAAAGCTCAAAGAGATTAGGTAATTTGCTCAAGGCATACAATTATGCATTAATTCAAGCTTGACCTGGGACTAGTATAATAAAGTAGTTCACATATTATTAAACAACTGTTCATTCCTAACCCCCAGCTCTCCTTCCAGTTTTTAAATGAATTGTTTAACAGGAAAAAAAAAAAACTATTGCACTTTTTTTTCTCTTTTTCATTTCTTTTTACTTACTGAAATTTCCTTTTTTATTTTGCAATAAGAACATGCATGTATAATATGTAAATAGATATGTAAATACATTTCTTCACTCCAAACTGTAAAATTATGTTGACATTATCCATGAAACTTTCTAGAGCCCTTCTGTATCTCCAGATTGTGAAATTTACTGCTTCTATTTCTTGAACCATTGATGAGTTTCTTGTCGTGGACTAGACACACCGGTTACTATCTTGTAAAAGTCCTGCAGGACACAAGAAGCTAACAAGTCAATAGAAGAATCACTGGCTCATGTCGATCACCAAGGAAAGTATATTTATTCTCTTAGGATTTGGGGCTTCTTCTGAGATGTTTTTTCAAAAAACTAACTATGAGAAGCTTTGCAGGAGATAGTCTCGTGTTTCAAACAAACTGGAAGGTCCCAGAAGCATTTTTACAGACAGCCTGAGAAAAAGGACTCTAGGCGAGATTGAAAGAACTCATTGTGAATCAACTTGAGGGGCAATTTGCCTAGATGGGCTGAGAGTATACAAGTAAATAGAAATGGCTCCCGATAATGGAGAGGCATGAAAGCAAGAGTCAGGAGTTTCTCTCTGATCCACAGGGTTCCGCTGGGAACTTCATGAACAGGCTCCTTCTCAGGCAGTGGGCTGTCCATGCAGGGCTCTTCTATGACACTGTCACTCCTAGAATGCTGGCAGCCAGCAAAAGGGAGAAGAGACAAACAGGCAAGTAAATTCAATGAGGAGAGGAAAGCAGTCCACTTTCATGTCATTGATTTCTACAGTTTGTTCACCTGTTTGTTGAGGGTCGTTTCATTTAGTTGCTATTTCCTTTTTTCCCAGTGCTCAGCACTTCTCTCAAGTACTGAGTTATTGACTGAGTGTGACACTTTCTGTATAAGTTAAGCAGTTGGGGGAGAAGGGGTGCATACTGGAGGACGGTGGGCAGTGTTTAGTATGTTATTCTACTCATGCATAAAAAATTCATCGACCAGAAAGGGTTAATACTCATCCAAATAGTTTAACTTAATCCCCAAATGCAATCAGCTCATTTGAAGGATCTGGCCCATTGAGTGCATGTTAGCACAGAAGCCGATACACCTCTTCACCAAGTCCAGTGCAATGAGGTTAAACCCAAGGGCGTACAATAGATCAGGAATGAAATGGCAGCCTTCTGAACCCCCTTAAAGTGCTCTTCACTTGACTAGGTTTCTTTCTTTTCTGAGGTACAACAAAACATTAAGATTTGAGAAAAATTCAGGTATCAAAGTTTAAAAAATTACAATAGATTTTTTTCAGACCTATATGGGGGGATGAATTTGGAACAAATGAAATATACTTCAAGAACAAGTAATGCTGAACATTCACACATGCTTAATATGCAGCAGAATAGTAAAAAAAAGCAACCGAGCTGTTTGAGGGTTATGCAGGGAATGTAGCTATGCCCCACATTGTGAACACTACTGCTTTTACTTTTAACAACTGGAGAGATATTAAAATTAATGTGGTTCATTAATCACATACAGAACACACATCTTTTGGAAAGAAGTATGGGAACAGGATAGGAATTAAGAAGAAAAGTTGTTATGACAAAGATAACAAAAATCTTAAAGAATTGTAACTTTTATATGCCATGTATGTAGTACTGTATAGTGAAGATAATAAAAGCTCAGGACTGAGATTCAAAAGCCCGAGGTTGTATTCCTGCTCTATGCCTCTTAGTAGTGGTGATTCAAACAAAGTCACTCTCAGATTCAAAAATTTTATAATCTGTTAAGCCCTTGGTTCCATATTTGGGGATATGGGAATAAGAACAGAAGTAGTGACTTAATAGTATTCCCTGACAATTGAGTGAGATGGTATAGAGAAGGTAGCTGGGACAGTACCTGGCATATAGTAGACTCTTAAAAGTATGAGTTCTTATTCTAGCATACCAAGAGGTTAAGTGAAGACCACAGAGGGTAAGCGTAGAACTAGGCAGATACTTGATGGTTTTCTTATATGCTTCTTACTAGCAAAAGGTAAAGAGTAATATAATCGTAAACATGCTATATGCAGAACTAGGGAAAACTGAACCAAAATTTAAAAAATAGAAAGCGATGGCAGAATATCTAAAGAAATACAAAAAACTGATGTCACAAACATGCAATGTGAATTAAATTCTAAATATATAAAAGATGTCTGTGTCAACATTTTTAAAGGTAAATCTTACACTATTGCCACGCAAATCTCTTCTCTCTTCTATCTCATATTCTCAAATTTTGTAGTTAAGGTTTAAATGATTTGGTATGAAGTGAAAAAGGAGACTTTTAGATGCGATTATTTAGATCAAAGCTGTGTCCACAGGCAATAAGAATTGAAGGCTCATGAATTTAGTTGATAAAATATTTAATAAAAAGATAATTGAGGTCAAAGTTATCCTTTTCTTCAAAAAGATTTCTGTATTCAGATTATCTTTATAACTACCCACACTCTCTATTTTGATGATGTAGTTTCATCTAAGATGTGAAGGAGAATTTCCTTATTCAGTTGGTGACTTTGGGTCTGGTCACCAACTACTCAGACTTTCAACCCACTGCCCAGCCTTATCCTAAATCAGTAATTTGTGAAGACACACTGAAGCCCTAGACAAAATCTTGTGTGTGTTTATGTGTGTGCATTTTGGGGGACAAGGGTATATACTGTTTATCAGGCATGTGTAACATCAAAAATATTGAAAATAATTAATTCTCAAGGCTTCATTATTACCTCGATCTTTCTGGTGGAAGATCTCATTTTGTGCTTTTAATGACTTCTGCTCCTGGTTCCATGACCAGGCCTTCTCTATACCCCCATCTTACCCACACTTGATTTTCTTATTCCTGGTTTCTTGTCTTATTCCATAACCTCAGTGAAGCAAGGGCATGTATGGATAGAATTTTTCTTTTTTGATTTTCACTATGTGGCTTTTGCAGCTACATGGACATTAAGCTCACAGACTGCAAACAGAAAAAAAGCAAGAGCTTTCTTCATTTCAAGGAGTTAAAAGATAGATTCCAAAAGACAAAGGAAGAGGACTATACAGCACTGAATCACATCCTGCATGATATTGATATTGAACTTTTTATGGGTGTATGTCATAACGCCCATATTTTTCATGACAGGGAAGATATAGTTTAGATGATATAGTACGGAAACAGTTTATAATCCCCTGCAACATTGAGCAGAATGCCAGGGAACGTGTAAATATTGGGGGGGTTAATTTTGTCATATTCCTCTTTTGTACATTTTTTCCTTTTGTGTTTATCTTCTCTACCAATTGTATTAATAATATTCACATAAAATGCATAGTTCATAAAATATTACCCAAATAATGATTTTTTTCTCCCTAATAATAATGACTTTTCTTCTGACAATGCCTGAATAATAAGTACAAGGATTTGTTTCTGTTGCCAGTTTGAAAGGAACTTTCTACGTGGTACTTTTCAAACAATTTGATTCCACTGGATTGGTAGTTTTCAGGAATGGAGAAATACTGGTTTTTTGTTTTGTCTTGTTTTTCATCATATTTCCAAGTAAATGAAATCCTTAGGTAGTGGGTCCCAACCAGGGATGAGGGTGCCTTTCCCCTTCCACCCCAGAATTTGACAATGGTTAGAGATGCTTTGGTTGTCACAACTGATAGGGTGCTGCTGGTTCCTAGTAGATGCTATAGTGCACAGGACAGTACTTTACTACAAGAAGCATGAAACCAAAATATCACTAGTGCTAAGTCAGAGAAACTCTGCACCCAGTGAGGTCCTTCGTCTCAGTCACCACAGCTCAGAAACCCAGCAGAGGAGCAACTTATTTGGCTCACAAGTATAAGCCAGGCATGCTTGTGACAGCCTGGCCTTTGCTTTTCTCTCCTGCAGAAAAGGTGGATTCCTACCTGCTGTCAGCCATGTGAAAGAGTTGGTAGAGCAGGCTGTGCTCCCACCACTGTGGACTGTGGGAGTTTTGTTTGTTGTCTGTTTGGTGGTAATGCGAAGGGGGTGACTTCAATTCAGAGGAGCCTTAGCAAGCCTATTAGGACTTATCTAAGCTGTGTCCTTCACTATTGCTTTTATCAGTAATAAAGCTGACATTTTGATCTCTAACTGTCTGACTCCTGTATCATTCTCTGTAAATTGGTTCTGATCTCAGGTTGGGAACAGTGGTGTTATTTTTGACCCCCTAAAACCCAAAAATCTGCTGCTATATGATGGTTCAGGATCTTAATGGCTTATCTCTAAGAATCTTGGGTATTTATGTCACTCAAAGATGGCCAAAATATAACACTAATTAATATAAGGTGCACACACGTTAGAGCTGAAATTATCAAAACAGAATCAGTGTCCAGCCTTCTTTTTTGAACATAGTATGTTTTTACTTTTTTACAGGTAATATAAAAGAAAACTTATTCCAGATATGTGCCTATGAGATTTTTTCCCCCAGAAAATAGCAGTTAATTCCATATTCAGAAAATATCTCTTAAAATCCTGATTTAATAACTGCAAACATTTTATACTCATCTCCATGAATTTTCTTGGTACGTGTTAGATGGACCACATATAGTGAATATTGGATAATAAGAAGCAAGTCAAAACAATTAGAGTTTTTAGCTAAAAGAAGAGGAGGGGAGGAGAGTTGAAATTGTTCAATAGAATACCACGATCCTAAGACAAAATAGAGACTAGAAGGCATTGTCACTACATGATGGAACCGGCTCACACACAAAAACTAGCACCCTGATTTTTGTCATATGCATGTACAAGAACAATATGTTATTTTCATGATATTGTAGGAAGAAATGGTATTTTAAAAGATGTGAGAAGGAAGGGCATTCTATATGGAGATGTCAGCCGCCTTACAACTTTCCCCAAATCTACTTGATCAGTCAGGATAGACATGCACATCTCAGGTGCATTTGGAGCTCCTGCAGCAGGTCAGTCCATCCTCAGGGGTTCCTGCCCTATCTGCAGTCATGTAGCGCCAAACGATCAGAGGGTTTACATTCAGTGTCTTCTATAGAGGTTAGAGAAGATGGATTACCTAGTAGTTTTTAATGCTCCTTACCAAATGAAGTACATGTCACTTCCTGCCTAACCAAGACAATGACCACACCTAACTTCAAAGGAGAAAGAAATTCATCTTGTATGGAGGAGAGAGGAAGTGATTTCCTGTGAACTGTTCCACTGATTACCTCAGATGTCAATACTGAAATTTCAGAGCAAGCCAATTGCACTTAGCAGAGAAACTTCATTCTCCATCAATGACTATAGTAATTTATAAAATTTCCAGAATAATCAGAATATCAAAACGTACTTCAAATGATCTCCTCACTTAACTTTTGCAAGTGCAGTGTTTAATATTTAGTGTTCCAGAGTCTTCGAGACCTTACAGTAGTGCACCCTGTTCATGTCGGACACTGTCATGCATTAACACTATGTACAATGTCATTTGGGAAAACTGGAGCACCATAACCTCATATTCGCACAGATACCCAGTCTGAGCTGCTACGTTGTCCCAGTGGCATTTCCCTATGAACACCTTACAGGCACATGCAAATATACTGCTTACTACATTTTTAACTTGTGTCTTTATTTTAGCGTAATACATTCAGAAGACATACTGTGGGAAATGGTAGCTGCTACACGAAGACTATAGGGAAATGAAATAGTTTCTTTTCAAAATTCTTGGAAAATCTCCTGTCCAATTCAAATTTCCAAGTCAGTTGTAATACTGTGGAATATATAAAAAGAGTGTGCACGAGGCTAGCGTCCTATTTTAGACCATGTGTCCTTTGGACACAACTTTGAATCTTTCCAAACCATGCAGATTTTCTCATTGAAAGAAAAAGAAGGGATAATCCATGTGGTCATTGTAGACCTTGTTGTCATAAATCTCAAATGCGATTATTATCATAAAAGCATTTTAGCCAGTGTAATTGCTATAACAGAGGGATTACTGATGAATAAGAAGAGAAGATAGAAGAGGTATTAAGTGGAAAATAGGAAGTAGAGCAG
>RJWT010039732.1:0-12643 GCA_004365215.1 Cuniculus paca | reverse complement strand
ATTTATATATTTTTTTGATACTGGGAAACAAACTCAGGGCCTCACACTCACTGAAGGATTAAATAAGGTCTAAAATGTACAATAGACATTGTGAAATGGGAAGAAATTGTTTAAAAGGAAAAAGAAACTAGAAGGGGGGAAAGAGAAAGGAAGGAAAGGAAAAGGGAGAGAAAATGCTAGTTATACTATTAGTGTCTCTTAGTTCATAGAAAAGGAAGTTTTGTGCTAATATCAATTGGAGAATTCAAAAAACAACGTATTAATTGTTGTTATTCTCCTAATATTTTCTTATGCAATTTTGTTTAATTTTATTTTGATAAAATTAAAAAAGAAAAAATATTGAGACATAAAATATTTATCTTAAGATAAATCATTTCTTTCTACAGCATAATACATATTAATAATCCAGTAGTTTTAAAGATAAAAGATAGTTTAATGTCATGAAGCAAAATATGTTCATTAAATTTTTTATCAATGTGCAGAATGTTTACATAATTTAAAAATGTTAAAATACCTGAAAGAAAAGACAGATGAAAACTCATTTAGTAAGACTATAGCTTCACCTACCTTCTATTAGTGTATTTTATTTTTCATAAAAAGGTTGAAAGAAAACAAAACAATAAAAGCAGAACAAAACAGCAGAAATAATATATGAGTTCAAAACAAGGTGATACAAATTTAACAATAGTCACTCATTGCACATTGTTATCCTCAAAAGAGTTACTGAGATTACAAGACACAGACAGGCAAAACATCGAACAATATAACCAATCATATTTCCTTTCTCTGAACCAATAGGATCAATAGTACAATTATCTTAGCTATCATATATTCATATATGTATATATATATATATATATACATATTCACATAGATCAATAGTACAATTACCTTAGCTATCATATATATATATACACATATATATATACATAGTCACATTCTTCATTTCTCTTTTTCCTCATCCTAGTTATATTTTCCTTTTGAGCAGTTTCATTCCCTTTCACAATATTTATGGTACATTGTGGACCTCACTCCATCTTTCAGTTTCTTCTACAAGGAGGGAAATACAATGCTTACACATATTGGTCTCATTTATTTCACTTATGACTATGATCTCTAGTTGCATCTATTTACCTAAAAAAGCCTTAAGTTTATCCTTCTTTATAGCTGAGTAGTATTCCACTGTATAAAAATATCATATCCTTTTTTATCCATTCTTCAATTGATGGGCATTTGGGTTGTTTCCAAGATTCAACTATCACAAATTGTGCTCCTATAAACAAAGGTGCACATATATCACTGTGGTATAATGTTTTTAATTCTTCTGGGAAAATACCTATAAGTGGAATAGCTGTGTCAAACAGGATCTCTACTTCTCATTTTCTGAGGAATCTCCGCAAGGATTTTCCCAGTGGTTTTACCAATCTACACTCTTACCAACATTGGAGAAGGGTTCCTTTTTCCCCACAGCCATGCCAGCATTTGTTTTTGGTGGATTTCTTGATGATAGCCATTCTTTCTACAGTGAGATGCAATCTTAGTGTTGTTTTAATTTGAAACTCTCAAATAACCAATGATGTTGAACATTTTTTCGTATATTTATTTGTCATTTGTATTTCTTCATTGCAGAAGTGTGGATTCATCTCAGATGCCTGTTTTTGGATTGACTTTTTGAATGTTGGGGCATTTTTTAAAATTCTTTGTATATTCTTGATAGGAGTCCTTTGTTTGAGGGACAGTTGGTTAAGATTTTTTTCCCAATTTGTGGGTCTGCTTTTCATTCTGTTGGAGTTTTCTTTTGACACACAAAAACTTTTTAATAAGATGAGATCCCCATTGTTGATGCTGGGAAGTATTTCACATGCAGTTTGATTTTTGTTCATGAATTCTCCACCTACCCCTATGTCTTCAAGATTTCTACCTACCTTGTCTTCCAGAAGATTTAATGTTTCTGCTTTAATATTTAGGTCTTTGATCCATTTTGACTTTAGTTTACTGCATGGTGATAGACATGGATCTAGTTTTAGTTTATGGCATATGGAAATTCAGTTTTTCCACAGCATTTATTAAAGAGGCTATCTTTCTTCCAGGGAACATGTTTGGCCCCTTTGTCAAAGATAATGTTGCTGTGTGTGTTTGTAGTTGTGCCTGTATATTCTAATCTATTGCTTTGATCTTCAGGTCTGGTGTTTGTTTGTTTGTTTGTTTGTTTTTGTTTTTTGCTTTTTGCCAGTACCATGCTGATTTTATCACAGTAGCTTTGTAGTATGATTTCAAGTCAGGGACTATGATGCTATTCTAGGTCTCTTCTGAATCCAGATGAATTTTATGAATTATTTCTCTAAATCTGTGAGGTATACTAATGGTACTTTGTTTGGAATTGCATTAAATCTGTATAACAATTTTGGGAGAATGGCCATTCTCACAATATTTGTTCTTCCTTCCATGAACAACGAATGTCTTTCCATTTTCAGAAATCCTCTTGGATTTGTTTTTTCAGAGTACTGTAGTTTTCAATGTATACATCTTTCACTTCTTTTGTTAGATTGATTCCTGTTTCATTTTTTTCAGTGCTATTTTTCATGCTTTCCCTTATTTCTCCTTCAGTGAGTCTGTTGTTTTTGTACAGGAATGTTATTGATTTTTGAGTGTTGCTTTTGTAACCTGCTACATTACTGAATCTATTTATTAGATCTAGAAGTCTATTGGTAGAGTTTTTGGGTCTTCTAGGTAGAGTATCATGTCATCTACAAATAATGATTATTTAACTTCTTCCTTTATTATCCTTATTCTTTTTCTTTTTCTGTCTTGTCTAATTGCTCTGGCTAATGTTTCCAGAACTATATTGATTAAGAATGGTGATAATGGACATCCTTGTCACGTTCCTGATTTTAGGTGGAAAGCTTTCAGTTTTTGTCCATTTAGTAAGATGTTGGATGTTGCTTTACCATATATGATTTTTATCAGATTGAAGTAAAGACCATCTATTCCAATTTAGCATGAATGAGTGTTGGACTTTAACAAAAACTTTTTCTGCTTCTATTGAAATGATCATGTGATTCTTATCTTTGCCTCTATTGATATGGTGCATTACATTTATTGATTTGCATATGTTGAACCATCCCTGCATTCCTTGGATGAATCCCACTTGTGGTGTTTTAGGATTTGGAAAACTTTACTCAATATTCTTCTTGACTTGGTTGTTTGCATTGACAAGTCTGCTGTGATTCTGATGGGCTTTCCTTTATAGGTAATTTGTTTCTTTTCTCTGACAGTTTTTAATATTCTGTTCTAATGTTGAATTTCTGAAGTCTTAATTATTATATGTCTGGGTATAGATATATTTTGCTTATTCTTAATTGGAGTTCTATACACTTCACTTATCTGCATGTCATTTTCTTTTCCCATGCTTGAGAAATTTCTGGCTCTTACTTCTATTAATAGTCTTTTTATATATTATTTGTGTTGACTACATTTTCATTTACACCTGTCAATATTATATTTTTTCTTTGTATAGTCTTGAAACTGTTGAATTGTTATTTTCTAGTTCCTTGTCATTTTTAAATGATCTTTCCTTTCCTGATCACTACATGCAATCTTGTCTTCAAGGTCTGAAAGTCTCTCTTCACATTTGTCAAGCAGTTTTGTGAGCTTTTGATGGAAATTTTTGATTTCCAGGATATCTTTTGAATTGATTTTATGCATTCTAATTCTTTCCTATACAGTTCATTCAAGGTTTCCATCATTTTCCAATGCTCCTCTATTTTTTTTAACTATGTCTTCTTTAGATGTACTCAGCATTTCTTTCATTATGTTTTTCATTTCTTGTTTTACCTGGGAGATTATTTCTGATTGGATTTCTTTAGAGTTTCATGGAGTTGTTTCTTTACCTCAGTTGCTATTATTTCAGTAATTTCAGGTTTGTGACTTATAATTTCTTCTATGTTTGTGTCTCCTGGACTTGTGTGGGATAGGTTGGAGTTTTGAGATTGCATTTTGCTCCTATGTTTTTCATTTTCCTGTATTCCCCTAGGTCAGCCAAGTGCAAAGTCCCAGTTGCTTCCTCAGGTGGCATTGACTGTACTGAAGGGGGTCTCCCCAACTATTTGGGTCACCAGGTGGGCATTTCCCTGACCTTGTGTGGCTCAATGAGGCTCCCTGGCTAGCTGGAGTCACTGGGTAGGCCTTTCCCAGTCCTCACGCAGTGGACTGAGGCTCCCCAACTGACTGGAGTTTATTGAGCAGACCTTCACCAGACCCTGAAAGGGCCAATTCTCCCTGCTGGTTGGGGTAAATGGACAGATTAGTATACTTTATAAACAAAATAATCTTACAATACATTAATAAGATTTTCTTTCATTGTTCACTATTGGGCTTCTTATTGATCAGCTAGCTATACTTATGACAAGTCAAAACATATGTAGTGATAGTGCTTATATCTAAATGTTACTTATTCCAAAAGTAGCTTAAATCTGATAAATTTTGCTTACCTTTAAAAACATGGCACTTTGATTCATTTGGTTTTCTAACTATCAATTGAACTGTCAAAATAGGCCTCACCATAGTCTCTTGATGACTTGCCATTAATACAGCCACGCCTCCCAAAGCCCAGCCCACATTTCTCTCCTACACACTCTGAGTTCATATCATTTGAAACAAATTGTAGGTCTTTCCTGCCTGATATACCCATTCCTGTTTTTAAATAATCTTTTCAGAGGATTTTTTTTTCCTTTATACTTTAGGTTACCTTTTCACTCATAATTCAGAGTCAGTTCAAATGATATCTCTCAGAAATGAACTACCTTTAAAATTTTCAATCAAGAAATGTTAAACATTTCTTCACATAGCATGTATTATACTATCCTAACACTTATCCATGGTGCTTATTTGTATTATTTCCTAATTAAAATGAGAAAAAGAATAGCCTTCTATTAGGCTTCCTTGAAACCTATCCTAATATCTTGTTCATGTTGATATTAATGAATATTTTATGGCTTGTGTCTAGATGTCCCCCTAAAGGTGGGGATTTCCAGAAGTGACTAGTTATAGAGTGTGTGCTGCTCAGATTATGCCTATGATACTGGAATCAAGGTTGTGTGATTACTAAATAAGTCCATGAATCTTTTAGGCACAGTTCTGGCTGTAGATAATAGTAAGGTTCACCCTAGGTGTGAATGCTACCTGAACTAAGGTCATCTAACTTGAATAGAGTCTAAGGGACAGAAAGAGGGCTGCTGTCTTTGATTACAGCTTGCTGCTTTTGCTGCCTTCTGCCCACTGTGAAGTGTTTTTCTTCTGTGACATCCCCCTGCCATGCTACACTGGCTCAGAGCCAGTCAACTATGAACTGAGAAATCTACAAACTATGAGCCAAAATAAATTTTTCTTCCTTTAACTTTGGGCATTGTGTATTTTGTTTCAGTCATGACAAAAGTAACTAAGACAGCATATTTCTTGACTTAAGGATAAACAAATTCAAATAAATGTATGCCTGTGTATACATTAGAGAGCATACAAATTCAAATAAATGTATGCCTGTGTATACATAAGAGAAATTCTATTCATATTTTTCTCCCTGTCTGTACCAGTCATGTTTCTCATTATTGAGACACAATACTCAACAGCCAGAACTTAAAACAGGGGAGATTTATTTGGCTCAAATTTTCTGTGAATTTAGTTGCTGGTAGGCTGACTCCAAGGCAGAAACATCAAGGTGGAAGTGTGTTGGTGCAAAGCTGCTTGGTTATGTTAGCTGGGAAGCAGAAGAAGAAGGAAACAACCAGCCAGCAAGGAAGACACACCTCCAGGATCATGCCTTCATGACCAATCAGATACACCCATAAGCGTGCTCCAACAATCTTCTTTGTGTGTATCCCAAAGCCAATCATGTTGATATATTATGCTAACTGCCACATCACCTCCATTTGAGAGATTTTTTTATAGATATCTTGCACATAAAATATTTGTTACCATCAGATGAATTATAAAATATTAGTACAATATATACAAACATATGACATCTTATACAAAGATGGGCATAATTACCCCTATATTAAAGAATTAACTGTTTTATCAATTGTCTTTCTCCCGGTTTAATTTTCAAACTTAAAAAATTAATCATCTTTAGAATTTAATTTACTTATATGCATTTGGTATTTAACTGAACTATAAGAGTATTTTTATCTCTCTCCCATTGAAAAGTAACTTCACAGTATATCATAGGACAAATTGGATTTCACAATTTGCTACCAATCAAGTTTCAGTTTTTAGCTCAAAGAATTTCTCCACATTTCTCAAAAAATACCTTTTTAAGGAATTCAGTGCAACTCACATTTTTTCTTTTTTTTTTTTTGGCAGCACCAGGGATAAAACTCACAACCTCGTGCTTGCCAGGCAGGTGCTTAGGCCACTGAGCTAAATCCCTGGCCCTTGTCTTTTTGAGACAGAGTCTCACTATGCCTTTCAGACTGGCCTTGAGCTCTCTTTTTAGTCCAGGCTGATCTCGAACTCACCATGACCCTCCTGTCTCAGCCTCCCAAGTGCTGGGATTACAGGCATGTGCCACCAGGCCCGGTGCAACTCACCCTTTCATACTAGACTGAAAAACCAGAGGCTTAACTTTCAATTAAGTAGATTCAGAATTTCTCTACAATTATTTTATTTGTGGTACTTACTTAATATGTGGAGCAACAAAAATCATAATGGAAAACATTAAAAGGCAGAAGCCATTGCTTCTAAAATTAGAAATATTGGATCTAATTTAAGAAAGCAAAAATATTTATAAAAACAAGAGTACAAGATGTGTATGAAATAGAATTGTAGCTTGCACAGTGGCAATTCATATAATGTGTGTTAAACTCCCTCCATATTCTAGGCACTATGGACAAAAATAAATCTTTGTCTTCCTGGTGTTTACCCTCTTGATCAAAGAACTAATCAGTCAATAAATCTGTGACATATATTGCACATTCGATGCTATTAATTATCTGGAGAAAAACAAAGTTATTTGGAAGAAAAGATGTAAGTTTAATCAGAAAGATAATGGAAGGCTACGTGGGACAATATATTTCAGTATCAACTCATGGAAGTACTTGAAAAAGGCTTGCAAGACAGAGCATAAGCAGGTATAACAGCTCTAAGGTGATAATATACATGACATCTGGAAAACATACAATTTTTTCATATTTTTAAAACTTCAAAAATCTAATTTCAAAAAGTGGCCAGAAAATATGCATGTTTAATAATGTGAAAGACTTGTAAGGTATTTAATTTGCCGTAGAATATTAAAATCATTGCATCACAATCTATACTTTGAAAAATTATTTATTAAAACAAACATTGTGTGTCCATAATGATTATGTAATATGTGCTGAATCATTAAAAAAGTAGGACACAGCCGAAAGCACTATTGAGAGAAAAGTTCAAAGCACTAAGTACCTACACAAAATTTAAATTTCTAATAAATGACCTAATGATGTAATTTAAGCAACTTAATAACAAACCAATCCTAAAGTTGATAGAAGGAAAATGATAAAGAGCAGAGCATAAATAAGTCATATGGAGTCAAAAAGTATAAAAGATAGACAAAATACAGATTTTTTTTGACACACAAAATTAACATATCTTAAACCAGACTAATAATAACAAGGTAGAGTGTGTATGCCAGAAGAAAAAAGGGATATTATAAATTATACTACAGTAATACAAAGGATCATAAGGTACTGTTTTATGTTCCTATGTGTCAATACTCAAGAACCCCTGAAGAAGCTACTGCTCATCTATAAACTGCCAAAACTGAAATCGGTGTCACAGAAAACTTGAACAGAAAAAAAGTGACTAGCAGTATTAAACAAAATAAATAATTTTAAAAGTCCCCTACATAGAAAAGCTTAGGGTCATAATTCACTGCTGAGGGCCGGGGAACTAGCTCAGTGGCCTAAGCGCTTGCCTAGCAAATGCAAGATCATGAGTTCAATTCCTGGTGCTGGAAAAAAAAAAAAAAAAAAGAAAAAGAAAAACAAAAAACAAAAAAAGAATTCACTGCTGAGTTCCATCGAATATTCAAAGAACTAACACTCAGTCTTCTCAAGAATTCCAAAAATTTTAAAGGGAGGAAAATCTTACAACCTAATTTTACAAGGCCAGCATTACTAACAAAATACTACAAAACCAAACACAACTGAGTAACTAAAATACCATGTACCATGATCAAGTAACAATTTGCTACAAGGATGTAAGGGTGGGTCAACTTATGGAAATCAATCTACTTATACCTCACAACAACAGAAAAAAAAATTATCTCAAATCATTCAAAAAATTTGGACATCCTTTATGATAAAAACTCACAACAAATTAGACAGAGAAGAAACATATTACAACAAAATAAAGGTTGTAAATGAAAAACCCACTGTCAACATACTCAACAGAGGAAAACTAAAAGTGTTTCTGGTAAGAAAAGACAATATCTTGACTTTTTCAATATCATACTGGAAATCTTAGAGCAATTAAGCAAGAGAAATAAACAAAAGATATGAAATAAAAAGGAAATAAAACTATCCTTGCATGTAAATGATATGATTTTATACATACAGAAACCTAGAGACTCCTCCAGAAAAAAAAAAAAAAACAACTGTTGGACTTATAAATAAATTCAGTAAAGGTAGCAGTTCACAGTATCAACACAGAAAAAAATCAGTAGGAGTTATACCAATGACAACCTTCCAATATGAAAATCAAGAAAGTAACTGCATTAATGATATGTTAAAAAAATTAAATTCCCTAGTAAATTTAGCCAAGGAATGGAATGAGCCCTTCAATAAAAATTACATAATACAGATAATGAACAAATTTAGAAGTCACAGAGATTGATAATCAGGCTTGATGGTACATATCTACAATCGTAGTACTCTGTATTGACACCTTAGTAAGTTATCAAAACAAAAATAAATAAATAGCTGGTGATGTACATGTGTGAAGGCCCTGGGGTCAGTCCCCAGTATAAGGGAAGAAAAAAGACTACTTATGTTCATGAAATGGAAGAATTCATATTTTTAAAATGTCCATACTACTCAAAATGATTCACAGATTTCAAGGTAATCCCCATAAAAATACTATTCTTTACAGAACTAAAAAATAAAAAGAAAGAAATCCTCAAACTCACATAGAAGTACAGAAGTTTCCAAAGCAATCTTGAGCCCAAATCACAAAACTGGAAGACTCATAATACTTGATCTTGAAACATACTATGAAGCAAGCCTATTATGTTTTAATACTAAGGAAAATACCTTTACATGTTACATAACCATTATGGACACACTTGGTATTTGTTTTATTAAACAATGGAATTTTCATAAAAACCAACGCAGACTAATCAAAGAAATAGCCCAGAAATTAATCCAAGCATCTGCAATTAAACAATCTTCAACTAAGTCACCAAAATATAGATCGGAGAAAGTACAACCTCTTTAATAAATAATACTGAAAAAAAAATTATGCATCTATGTGCAAAATAATGGAACAACATCTCTACAGCCAAAAACTCGCTCAAAATGGATCAAAGTCTTCAATAATTAAGAGATGTAAAACTTTGAATCAAAGTAAAAGAAAACATGATATCACTTTAAAACAGCAGTACAGGTAATATTTTGTGCATCTAACTTCTAAAGCTCAGGAGACAAGCAAAAGTAGGAAAACAGAGAAGCTTTTCCCAACAATGGAAACAATGAACAGAGTGAAAAGAGAACATAGAGAATGGGAGAAA
Organism: Cuniculus paca; assembly: GCA_004365215.1. Lineage (NCBI taxonomy): Eukaryota > Metazoa > Chordata > Mammalia > Rodentia > Cuniculidae > Cuniculus > Cuniculus paca. Next base: position 2,883 of record RJWT010039732.1, on the reverse strand, counting down.
ATATTCACAAACTCTTTTACTGAGAGGGAACTTTAAAAACCCAAATACAAAACTAGTTTAATCTAAACATGGGAAGTGATTTGAAGAGAAATGTCTCAAAAAAAGATATGCAAATGGCCACAAATACATGAAAAACTAAAACAGCATTGCCAGTCATCAGAGAAATGCAAATCAAAACCACAAGAAGATATCATCTCATTTATATAAGAATGTCTATTATCAAGGGTGGTTATTGTCAAGATAGTAAAAAATAAAACCATGATGGTTTAGTGAAAACGGAACTCATGTACATTCTTGGTTATGAAGTAAATTAATATAGCCACTGTGGAAAATAGTATGGAGATTCCTCAAAATATAAAATCCCCTTAACCACTTTTGGGTACATAGACAAAGGAAAATAAGTGAGTAGATACAAAAGATGCCTGCATGCTCACATTTATTGCAGAAAAAAATCACAATAGCTAAAATATGGAATCCATGTGACTGTCCACTGGTGAATGAATGAATGCTTAAAATATGAATATGCATACATTGGTGTATTATCCAACTATGCAGACAATGAAAAAATTGTCAATTGTGAAAAAATAGATGAAATTAAAGGACAGTAGCAAGGCATAGAAAGACAGTAACTTTGTGATCTCACTTAAAAATGCAAAGTAAAAAGTTGACTTAATAGAAGTTGAGAGTGCAGTGGTCATTACCAAAGGTTGGAGGATATAAAGGGGAGAGAAACTGATCAATGAGTATTAAGCTGCAGTTAGATAGGAACAATGAATTCTGGTGTTCTTTTGCACAGTAAGTTGACTTAAAGTAACAATAATTTACTATTTATTTATTGAAAAAAGAAATTTCGAAAGTTTTCTCGATAAAGATAAAAGCTTGAGGAAATGTATGTTTAAACATCACATGGAACCCATCAGTGCATACAGCTTTTATTATTTGATAGGTATTGGTTAAAAATAAAGTTAAAAATTTTTAAAAAGTGCTATCTGGAGAGTGGTGCTAGCAGTAAGATCTTAGTGAGTTTATACTGAGGAAATACCTTGTAAGACCAGGTGTACCTAATAATTCTTCACAGAAAAAAAATAGCATTTTACCTGGAAGAAGGATATGCTTGGAATTAGTACAAACTCATAGATAAATGATTTGAGACAGAAGAAATTGACCAAAGTCAGTTTGTGTGGTAGCAATTTCAATACTGATGCAGAGGCCTGAGACTGTAATGAGGATACACCAGATTGATGTTCAGTTTGCATAATAAATGTACATAAAATATTCGTAGTTTGACTTTAAAGTGTGATATAAACTAGGGCTAGATTTTGGAGTTGATTGAGGTGAAAAATACAGTAAAAATAGATTTCTGAAAAGAACTATCTTTGAAAGCAAGAATCTCAAAATTATAATATTCAAAAGCAAAAGTTCATAAGGTCATACACTTGTAACAAGAAACAAAACAGCTTTCAGTTGAGTTTATAATAAGAGAAGAGACCGTGGATATGACTAAATTTTTAGATCTAATGATTAAGGATAAGGAGGAGAGGATTGGAGATAAAACTTTGATTGGTTTTGAATAATAGGATAGTACTATCTGGCAGAATTTTAGAATAAGACTCATTTTAGAAATAAAGCACAAATTTCATAATGACAGTAAGTATTCTGTATTGACAACCCACTATCCTGTACAGGTTAAGCAAGGAACTTGCCTCTTCCTACATTAACCCTATAATATAACTTCTTCTTTTGGATGGATTTGGCATTTGCATTATTTATGCTCCCTATCAAAAAAGTGGTAAAGCAGGATTCAGTTGGACTCAAAGGTCACCCACTTTAATTAGGATATGAACTGATAAATATAAAATCCAGATCAACATGTTTCCAAAAACAAGAGTGGGTGCTGAATGTGATGAATCAAGAATTAAATGGTAGGTTTAGAAAATTAGTGGTATTAAATCAAGGAAGTGGGCTTGGTCTACAATTTAAAAGGAAAGAACAGTGGGCAGCAATTAAGAGGAAGGAAGTTGTTTGATGCATTTAGGATCAGCTGGATGAAGGCTTGCAGATGGTACAGAGAGTACTGACTGTGAGAAGAAGCAATGCAGAGCCCAGCTCTGCTAAAACAATAAAGCTATCGGGTCAAAAACTGGAAAGAAGCTGCTCAAAAAGCAATTTGTCCTGAAAGGTGTTGAAATTCATTGTCTCTAAAGAGACACAAGGCCATGGGCAAAACCATGATTACATAATTTTAAGATTTTCAATAACTGCTTTTATATTGCTTCAAGTTTAATTTGGGTAAATTACCTTTCAAATGCTATTGCTTTGAAATTATGAAAAAGGTTTAAGTGACAATTTCACTTTGAACTGCTTGTTTGCTTTACTAATCTTTAAATACACTTTTTGCACTATTCATATAACTGCAGTTATTTTCATAAAAAAGAAATAATTATTTTGTTATATGATTATATAAGAATATGTTTATCAAAAAAAATCGTAAAAAATTTGAAATAATTAAATTCATCCAAAAATAACACCAGAGGGGACTACTGAATGTACAAAAGGATAACCTTTTATTCAGATTATTTTCTATGCACCCATATAAAAAGCTTAATTTCCAGTTAGTACAGAAAAGGTGTAACCAAGATATAGTCAATTTTTCAAGAATACATATTAAGGGCTGGGGATCTAGCTCAGCAGTCTAAGCGCCTGCCCGGCAAGAGCAAGATCGTGAGTTCAATCCCCGGTGCCGCCAAAAAAAAAAAAAAAACATATTAATTGAGAAATTTCAGGTATTTTATTTAAATTCTTTCTTGTATTGTTATGCTTATTCAACATGTTGATTGCATTAAATTCCTCAATTTGATGTCAGAACCCTGTCTTTTGTCTTTA
>RJWT010039731.1:0-12622 GCA_004365215.1 Cuniculus paca | reverse complement strand
TAAGTGCATGGACCAGTCCAGCTGTGAACTCTCAAGAGTATTTAGCTTGACAAGACTCAGCCAAATGACAGCATTGGACACTAGTGCAACTGTGGTGTCATAATTCAATCATGTGGCATTAACAGAGGTAAAAGGCAAGGAAAGTCTAACAGGCAACTTCGTTTTCTTTTTCTTTTATTTTGGTTGTTGCTTTCTACTTCTTTGGGGGTTTTGTTTTGTTGTTGATGATGTTGGTGATGCTGCTGCTGCTGATGATGATGCAGATTACCTTTGATACTCTAAACACTGTTCCAAGAAATGACAGAAAATAATGGAATACCAATTTAACGTAAAACAAAAATTATGGCAAGAACACATGACAGGGAATTATAACCTCTTAACAAATTTGTAAGTGTATAAATACCGCGTTGTGATTATAAGGGCAATGTTATATATACCCCAGATCCCTAAAAGTTTTTGCTCTTGCTTAACTGAAACTTTTGGAATTAGAAGGGTCCGAGCCCCAGGCATTAACAACTCAGTTCTCAACCTGCCCTACTGCATGTTGGGAGGCGGTATTTAGAGGTGGGGTCTGGTGGGACATTTGAGGTCATTGGGAGCATGGATGACAGTTAGTCTCTTTCTCGCTGTGCTTTGCTTCTGGCCATGAGCTTAGGATCTCCACCTTGCATGTCCGCCATGATGGGTCACCTCATCATGGGCCCAAAAGTGATGGGCCAGTGGGTCAGGGACCAAATTCTCTAGAACCACGAGATGAAATGAACTTTTGTCTTTCTACATTGACTAGCTCAGGTATTTCTGAGCTGCAACTGTGAGACCCAACCCTTCCTGAGAAATACTTTCACAGCCAAAGGGGTTGTGACTTTGCTGGCTGGCAGACATCATGCCCCTCTCCGTCGCCATGAGGCTGACCCAAGTGGGATTCTTTCTAGTGTCTTCTTGCCATCTCTGCAGTTGCCTTGGCAGTGGCCCTTTGTGCACCACTGGTTTCTTCACCTCTGACGGGAGCTGGGATGGGTCATGAGTTGTAGTATCCCTGCTGCCACCACCTGTCTGAGGAGTAGCCAGACAACTGTCCCTGAGAGACAGAGGCTGGGATTGGACCTGGGGCTGCTAATTCTCCCCATGTTAGGTCCTGATCAACACACTGCTGTTTCTAGAAACTTGTTGGCAGCATGGGCATTGAGACCTCTGAAACTTCACTTCGGGTATGGCAGCTGCTGATCACCCACTACCACCCGAGACACGATCCAGCAGCCCTTCAGGTAAGACTGCCCCCTCTGCCACTACTCCAGAGGGCTCACAAATAGGTCCCCATGTGCATGTGCGGGGCTCCCCTTCTCTCTACAGCCAGCATTGCTCTCACCCACTGTGCTCACTCCGGAAGAGTCCTTTCCTGTGCGCTGCAACCCTGTACTGCAGCACAAACCCAATGAAACCTCATTCTGGTGGACTTGCTGCTCACTTGTGAGTCTTATTTTTCATAGAGAGGGATGAGCTTATTACTCTAAAAGAAGAGATGGTAACATGAACAACTGTTAGTCCTGAGTGTATTAGCAGATGGCTGCTAAAGGGCTCCTAGAAGTGACAGAGCTGAGATGGAATAGCAGTGAAGAACGGAGAGCAGCAGAGACAGGACTGTGGAGACCTGTGGAGAGCTGCAGAGAGGCACCACTGACTGCTGGAAAAGAGCTCTAGGAGGCTGGCAAGGGTCCTTAGAGCCCTGGCTGCTGCCGCCCTGGCTGCTGAGTCGCTTACACAAGGGCAGTTGAGAATCCTAGGGAGCAGCTCACACCAGAGAATAGGGTTCTTCTCACACTGAATGCCGAGAGGTGTTGGCTCTCAATGCTGAGAATGGGAGCACTGAAAACTGAGAGCCACTGTGACTAACCCTTAGAGTCGTCAACACCAAGAAAGTTGTATCGTGCCGATTCATGATGTCTGTCTCATTTGAGTAAAGAACTTTCATCCAGTCGCTAACGTGTTATAGTAGCAGAAAGTCAACTAACATACCCATTAAGTGACAATTTTCCATTGCCCTCTTCCCTCAAGTTCTGGTAAACCAATGTTTTACTTTATGGTCTTAAAACTGACTATATTAGATACTTCTATATTAGATACTACTATATTAGATACTACAAGTGAAGAGAATTAATTACACAGCACTATCACATTTCCTTATCATTCATTCATCAATCAGTGTTCAACCTGTCTTGCTATTTTAAATAATGCTGCAATAAAATGGGATGCAGATATCTCTTCAAGATTCTAATTTCAGTTGTTTGAACAAAATAACAGAAGTGCAATGCTATATTATATAGCATTTCTATTTCAATTTTTTAAGGAATCTCCATTCTGTGTCTCACAGTGTCTGCACAATTTTTCTTTCCTACCAAGAGCACACAAATATTGAAAGTCTCCATAGTGTCTTCATGGTTTTTTGTAATGACAGCCATCCCAACATGTGTGGGTTGGAGTTCATTCTCATTTGTGTCTCCCTGATGATCACTGACATAGAATGTTTATTCATACACTTGTTAGAAATTGTCTTCTCTGCAGAAATTATTCAGGTTCTTTGCCTATTTCTTAATTGGAGTTCTTTTTGTATTTTTAAATTTATTATCTTGTCTTTTTTGAGATAGTGTCTCACTATGCAGTTCAGGCTGGCCTTGAGCTCATGTTGTAGCCCAGGCTGGTCTCAGATTTGCAACGATCCTCCTGCCTCAGCCTCCTGAATTCTGGGATTACAGGAGTGCACCACTCAGCTCATCATTTTTTAATCTGGCTATTTGTTTTACTTTTGTTTCTTGCTTTTTGCTAGTAAGTTATGAAAATTCCTTATGTATTTTGGATATTAGCACCCTGCAGATACATGGTTTGCAAATATTTTTGCCATTTTTAAGCTGTTCTTTCACTCCCTTTATTGTTTCCCATGTGAAACTTTTTCTGTTTGATGCAGTTTTAGTTGACTCTTTATGGTTCTGTTGCCTGTGTTTTTTGTATCATACCCAAGCAACCGTTGTCAATGCCAGGGCCATGCAGTGTTTCTCTCATGGTTTTTTCTATAACTTTTACAATTTCCAGTCTCTCACTTAAGGCTTTAATCCATTTTGACTTGGTTATTATGCTTGTGCAGCATTGTTTAAAGTTGTCACATTGTTTTAAATTTTATAATTGATCTCATATGTGCAACAAATCTAAATATATTCTATTTTAAAGTTATCTTTTTTGACTTAAAATAAAAACATTGTTTTAAGAACTCTAATCTCAACTCTTTTTAAAGAAGTTTCATCAGCATTTTGAATTGTCTCTTGTAAATCATATGATTACAAATAAATATGTGTTATGGCCTAATATTTTAAAATGACTAGTATAGTCTCACAAAGCAGGGAAAAACAAGATATCTGCCTAACATCTAGGAAGAATTCTAAAGATACAGTTTCAGTGTGGCCTTCAGTCTCTTGATGAGGCCAAATGAAATTATTCTGGTAAAATGTAATAACAGTGCAAACCATTAACAAACATTTAACTAAATAAGATCTTTGTATGAGTGCTCATGCAAATATATTAAAAATCAGAAAAAAAAATGTTCCCTTTTGAATTCTGGAAATAAGGCCACCACAGCTGATGGTCTGCATACCTGTGACTCGTGTCTTTGTTAGTTACACTGTGTAACCAGTGTGGCCAAGGTCAGCATCTATGCCTGACATGTTCTCTAACATACTTACGAGTCTGCATATGCAAGTTGGCTCAGAAGCAGTTCTGATCTTGTCCTCATTTCTGGAATAAATTAGGTGCTTATTATTTCAGGTACCTAGGTAGATTTCCTTCCCAGTAACAAACACATTTTGACATTTTATTGTTTTCTTTTTTAACATCTCTGGCATCTATCCCTTCCTTTCACTTCCAACTGTCCCCAAATCATCACCTCACATTAGGATATACTTCATAACTAATGGGGCTCTGTTCCTGGTGTCAGTGTGCTTTAGTATCACCAGGAAATTCTAAAATCTTGTTTTAAGAGCCCTCAGTTTTTCATCCTAACAAACCCCTGCCTGACTTCCAAGGCTATCCTCTAACAACTCCTTAGTGGTACAATCTGATTGGCCTGACCTTTCCTGAAAGAACTCTGTAGGCCAGGCTGATTCCTCCTACCTTGGACCACAGTGTGTGATTTTGTTTTGTTTTGTCCCTTTACCTTGTATCTGTCTCTCCTCTTTGCTGCCTGTGCCCAAATCCTACTTATTTATTTATTTGTATTTTAAAAAGCAAAACAGAACAAAGGATAGAAATGATACAGAATTTAAAAAAAATAGGGAATTAACACTACTTAATATCTTGCATATTGTTATCTTAGAAGTAGTTGTTCAGGTTACAAGATCTTTGCATAAAAAATGATCACCAATCAAACAATGACAGCACAAACTGTTCTTTTGGATGAACTAATAGAGATTAGTATTATAGTTATCTATCTTGCATACATATATGTAACCTTTCACTCCAATTAATTTGCTGTCATAATCCTGGGTGGAACAGGGTAGAGACTGAAATCATTTTGTGTACGTGACCTGAATTACACTGCTTATATTTTTGTATTTGTCAGTAAGTGTTATGGCTTGCGTCTAAATGTTCCCTCAAAGCCTCATGTGGTCAGGGGAGGTGGGATTTTTGGAGGTGGCTGAACCTAGAGTTTGTGATTGGTTCATTGTCTAGGGCTGGGATTGGAATGTGAGTGCTATACCCATCCTAGGGCGGGTAGCCTGCATACAATTTAAGGGAAGAAAAAAGGGTCCCTCCTCCTTTTTCTCTTGCTGCTTTTGGTGTCTTCAGCCCACCCTGAATGCTTGCTCCTCAGTCACGCCACCCTGCTTTGGAGCTGGCTGATTATGGACTGAACCCTCTACAAATTATGAGCTAAATAAACGTTTTCCTCTTTAACTTTGGGTGTCAGGTATTTTGTCTCCACAATGAGAGAAAAGTAACTAAGACAGTAATTAACATCCAGTGTCATTTTGACAGGTTTTTAGATACAGTTAATTAAGCTACATATTGCTCGGTAAACACTATGATTAACAATAACTTGTGGGTTCATGCCTGCATCCCTCTACATTAAGGCAGTTGTTGTGTGGCTTATGATCTGTACTGTAAAGTACGTCCCTACAGGATGGAGGCCTACTATGGGAGTTAACCAAACCTATATTAAATTCAATCCAATGCAAACGGGATGGTTCATTTCATATGTGAGCTTAACTGAACTAAGGGATGCACAGAAAGCTGGTGAGATATTGTTTCTCGATATGCTAGTGGGCTTATTGCTGGAAAGGATTAGCAATTCAATCAGTAGAATAGTAAAGAAGGTCGCTTTCACCATTATGGGTAGATATGCATCATCCACTTCATTTAGAACATCAATAGAACAAAATGTCAGGGATGACCTTGCTGTCCCTGTTGGAACAGAACACCAGTCTTCTCATGTCCTCAGATTTGGGCACTTCAAATTCTCAGTCATGAGCACTGACATGTATATATTCATTCTGTTTCTCTGGAGAACTTTGACTAAATGCAGTGAGTTTGTCCTCTATTTTTCCCCAGAGCTATTTTTGCAACCTGCGGATTACTGTTAGATCTTCATTATGACATGGGCAAAGGCAATCTCATATGTGGTTAGCATGGAGTTTAAATAAAATGGTGCATACAAGAAGGTGACTGCCATGTGCCATGTCGGGAGCAATAGAACAGGGAAGGCGCTGCTGGTTTTGTGATTGTTGATATTTCATTGAAATACAGCTGGGATCAGTGACTTTATTACAAACTCGTGACAATGTAAGTTTCAAAAGTGCTTTTGTATTTTAAGACACATCTTGGCCATGGAAGGACAGAATTAGGGAATAGAAAATTCAAAATAATTTAGCTCTATTGTCTCTGAGGGCAGTATTTCCTCTTTTCTGTTTGTTTTAGCTTTGCTATTCACCAAATAAAAATCCTAACGCTTACATCTAAGGGATAATGTAGGAACTTAATCGGTTTTGATGGACGTTTAAAGAGATTTTACAGTGCAAAGTACTGTAACCAAGTATTGGATATTTTTATAAAGGCTTAACTTGTATAAAGAGATAGAAATGGTCATTAAGGTAGCTTTATTTAAAAACCTGAGAGCTATGATCTCCAAACTGAGGCTGTTCTGAGCCCTGGAAGCAGATTGACTTGCATTTAAATTGAAACTCTCTGCTGTTAACTTGGCTAATTTAGCTACTATATTCTACATTGGTTTCCTCCTGTGTGAAAAGAGAGTAATCAACTATTTTTCACCTTCTTTAAGGAATCGAATGAAAACTGGTCTGTACATATTAATATTCAATAAGTAATAATGAGGCACAATTCTTTATTCTGTAATTGAATCAATACCTCGAATTCACAGTGGTTTATTGGTCACTTGGATATTTCCATGAGTTAAGCTCTTACATAGAGACAGTGATGGAATTTGAAAGCCATTCAACAGACATTTACTAAGTGTGATGTAGGTTAGTCAGTCTTCAGTTAGTTTAACAAATATTTGAGATCGTCAACTTCCAAAGAGAAAGTGTTTGTTTTGCTCGGTTGTAGAGGTTCCAGCCAGTTCCATTTGTGCCTATGGTCAGGCATCACATCACCACCGGGAGTACACGGACACAAATTCTCAAGTTGTGACTGTGTTGGAAAAGTGGGAAACAGATCGGGCGCTCAGTATCCTCTTCAAGGGCAGGCCTCTAGTGATCGGGGGGCTGCCCAATAGGCCTCAACTCTCAAAATGTTCGCCACTTCTCAGTAATACCAAGCTGGGTACCAACCCTTTAACATAAGAGGTTTTAGATGCAAGTCCAGACCCAACTACAGCATTATACATCTACCCATCAGGACAGGTATTTTCTACATACCCCAACAGAGTGTACAGAACATCACCCCTCCCTCACAGAGTTGACATTCCATTGGATGCAAAGATGCATAAGACATGCATAAAACGTACCGCAATTTACTTCAAAAGTCATCACAAAAACCCGAAGCATCATAGAAAGAATTGAGAAAAATAGAAAATCCAAATAAAATTTCAAGGTGGCAGTTTGGAAAGATATCCTAAGAGAGTAGATGATAAATTGCAAAGTGAATATTATAAACCTGTATCCGGGAGTTTTCAAGGCATAAGCATCACTTTATATATCTTATGCAAGTAGTAAATAAGTTTATGAATGTTTCGCTGAATTAGCTTTACTCTGAATTCAATCTGTGTGCTGAGTCAGCACGAGCTGGGGTGTGGCCTTTCTGCACAAAAACGCGGGCTGTCTGGAGTCCAGAGTCAACTGTAAATCTCTTGGAGTCCCAGTAAATATCAGCGATGTCCACTGCTTGGTTCTGCTAGGTAATTATAAAAATCATTCAGCAGAGGTTTTAAAATCAAGCTAAAGTTCCACGAAGTAAGACAAGATCGATGGACTTTTCTCCTTTCTTTTACAGCGAGGACTTTGATCAGCTATCTCACGACAGAGAACTCACAGTGCGCAAGAGGGCTTTGTCAACATCAGTCGACAGGGTTTCTTCTTGTCACTGAGGGAAAGCTTATGATCAAGAAGGAGAGTTTTTTCTAAGTGTCTTTGTGGAGCTTCCTATCTTTGTCTTTCATCTATAATGAAACAGCCTTTAAAAGTAGGTGGCGTGCGAGATGAGATCAGAATAGATTTTTTATTGCACCTGCATGTAGAGCTGCTGCTCCAGTTCACTTTTGCTTTTTATTTTGTTTTGATACAATAGTCAAAATGTTTAACTCTTCTTTTCCCAGAACATGTCATTTGTGGAAAGAGAATGGATGATCCAAAGAGGAATTCCACTGATATTATTGAACACAGATCTGATTATGCAACCTCAGAATTATTTCGAGATAAGAAAATTGGGCAGAAATAAACAACCTGACATTTTCCTTCCGTTTTAGAGTGTAGCTCTGACATAAACCACATGAGTCTGGTCTCTTGAGTTAGAAATATGAAACATGACAAATCGCTGTTTTTTTTTTTTTTTACTTGAAACCAAAGAAATTGTATACTTCCTGAAGAATTACACACTTGGGCACTTCTAGGTAACCTCTGAGTCTTCAGAACTCATTTTATGGTTTCAAAGGCTGTTAAAACAGAACTCAGTAAGTATTTATTGAGTTAAAACATACAGCTTGAAGAACACAGACCCAAACAGGCTTGCAGGTGTGATAGTGTGGAACAAAGTGAGGCAAAAATGTGTGTTAGGGAAACCATAGGAAGTGGCAGAATATGGGCGATGACAGCAAGGAGATAGAAGAACAAGTACCTTGCAGGTAGAGTGGTGGAGGACAATGTGGTCATTGTTCGGCTGTCTTTTAAATACAGGAGTGCAAGAAAACAGGAATTCTTGTGAATGGTTGGGGAGAATAAATCACAAAAGATTTGATTGCAAATGCCTTGCATCTGTGCTTAGGTGAGTTCAGAAAAGAAAAAAGGTGATTCCTTCAGTGACAATCAGAAGAGAATGCTTTCGCAGTAAAGGGAAAAAAAGAAGCAAACTTCTTCGGACACTACTGAGCATGGAAGAGCACCCCAATGTTTAGGATGTTTGTGGTGGAGATCCTTGGAGACTGGCATAGGAGGCCTGATCAAAATATACAGTGAATGCAGGGAATTTTTGAAAATGCAAAAGACACATTGTCATTAACCTCCTTCAAAGTATTCCCCCTCACTTTGAGCATACTTATCCCATCATTCTTGCCACTTTTAGAAGCAGTTCTGGAAGTCCTCTTTGATGAGCATCTTCATAAGATGTGATTAAAAAAGTATGAGGTGAATGCTACTACCTAGTGCCATCCAATGGAAAGATTGGCTTGTTCTTGTCTATCTTATTCTCCAGATCTGGCAGCCACCATATGACTTCTGGTTCTATCCCCAAATCAAGATGACCATGAAATATAAATATTTTGAATCTGTTCAGGACACTGAGGCAGCCAGGAAGACATGTAGAACTCTTTCAAAAACGACAGGATGAATGTGTTTCAAGCGAGGGGTCCTATGTTGAGGAGGATTAATGCCCTGTGTTTTTCTCCTGTGACAATTTTTTTAAATGTAAGCATTCACCATATTTTTCTAGCACACCTCACACATTACTTTTTAGCTTCTGATTGTGAGAAGTGTGACATGAATGTAAGTGACAGAGGAGGCAATTGTGGAGAAAGAGTAGCCAAGCAATCTGGTGGTCATGCCCAGCACAAGGACACTTTCAGGACAAGAGTGACTAGGAACTGACATTGGGTGACTGTGCCATGAGCATATTTTGAGTTACGTCCTTGTCATTTCCGTGTTTATTTTCACTTGTTTTCACTCTTGCTATCACAGTTAACTGTTTTCTGCTTCCTCTGTTTCCTTTATGTGTTTCTGACATTTCACATACTTTATCTAAGGCATGATTTCTCAGTCTCAGTACTGTTGACATTTTGGGCCAGAAAATTCTTTATTGTGTGAGATTTTCTTGTGAACTGTAGAAAACTCCACAGCATCCCGGTCCTCTACTGATTGAATGCCCATGGTATTTCCTGCCCAGGATAAAATGGATATGCCAAACAGATTAACAAGAGGCAAAACTGTAAAGCAGGAATTAAGGGTTTTCTAGTCTATTCCATAGCTTTGATGATATATTTCTGCCAAGAAAATTGGTTGTACAAGTTTTAATGTTTTTAAGTAGTTTTACTATGATGTCTAATTTTTAGTACTTTCCTTAATTCATCTTCAATCATGATCCAGTTATTTTCCAAAGGGCAATTTCCCCACTTTTTAAAGCAAATGCTATGCTTCTTGCATATTCCTCATATAATGCATAAAAATGCAAACAGATTCTTGAGATCCATGAGATATCCTAAAAATCTTAATACAGATTTACATTCTTCCTTATGGAAATAATTAATATTGATTAATTTGAGGCATTTGCCTTGATAATAATTGAACCCAATTCACAACAAAAGTAAGTCATTGTTGTATTTAAAATTTTTAATAGTGATCACTTTTCCTTTTATTGCTATGCCTCACTGACAGTTAGCTTTTGATAAAATTCACTTAAAATTTTCAAATTAGACAAAGCCAGAATATTGATAAGTGAATAAGCTTGAAAGAAATTGGAATTCCAAAGTAAATGTTATAGGAATCTGCATAACAGAGGAAATTATTATGACACATTCTTTAAACCTCTGAAAATAGCATATCAATTTGTGTTTAAGAAATATAGTAAATAATTTTAAATAAAGAAATAGTATGATGTGTACAAAATTAATGTGAATACCTGAATTACTTAAAAATATAAGGTTTCTTTTCATTTAAAGAAAAGATTCATTATATATCCACTTAAATTAATTTATACTTACTTAGACAGTGAACTCTAGTTGATATATAGTCCACTCAAGAAGCATATTTTCATAAATGTCAAAGATTATTTAAAATATCTATGGGAATTAAGATGTTTGGAATATTCTACAAAACCGATCATTCATTCCAAATAAGAAAAAGAATCAACAAAGATCTAACTTTATTTAGAATATACAGAATTTACAATCAACTGTCCAATAATTCATATTATTAACAAACTGTAATGTGTTTAAAGTATGAAAGATTCTACTTCAAGGTCAGCAGGGTTGGGAAGTGATTCTGACAAGGAACTGTTGAACAGATAAAGATTAAATTGTTCTGTGGACAGCACATGCTCTTAGCGTGAATGGACCTATACTCTGAAGAAGTAATAGCAATCTAGACAAGTCCGAGTCTGATAAGCTAGGCAGTAGACAATACCTAAATACCATGATTATTATTAAAGGAAGAATGGTGTAAGTATTTTTCCAACTGAAATGTTTTCCATTAACATCATCTCTTATTACTTTGTACCCACTTTTAGTGAATTTATATGGTCCATTTTTTTTCAAGAATGTCTTTCATACTTTTGAAGTGTTTTGTTGGCAATGTCAAAATAACGAATTTTAATAACCCTAGATTTTTTGTTATGAAAGAAATGACTTTTTACCGCAAACAAAAGAATAAAGACATTTAAATTGATAAGGCAGCAGCTGTGTAGATGTGAAACTGCAATTATATAATGATGAGAGTAGTTGAAGTTGATCTTATCAACTGTTTACACACGAAAGAGACCCATAGTAATGTCCTCATGCAAGGAATTTATTGCACAGAAACCTTTGTGAGGTGCCCTGTTGCCTGGGAGATCATCAGAGGTTTGAGTTCTACATTCTAGTTTGTTTGGACTTGTTTACCTCCCCCACTTCAAAAAACGACAACGACAACAACAACAACAAAAAGAACAGAGTTTCTGTGCATGCCCGCAGGTTTTCTGGAGTCCTTCCTCCATCTGAATGGATGGTAAAAAAATCAGTAAATGATACCCCTGCAATTCAGTCATATGTTCGTGCTGCATAGATGATAGAATCAAATTTGCACAAAAGTTTACGCACACTAGACATCAAGGAAAATCACACTTAAGAGAAAATAAAGAGAAAGAAAATGGAAAGAAACACAGCTATCAACCCCACCACTTTTCTTTCCACTCACACACAATAACAAAACAGTTTCTCTGGCATTTGGCTTCAGTCTACACTGGGTAATTGGAGATTCCAGACACTAAGGGAATCACTGGTGAGCGGGAGGGAGAGGGGCATGTTTTCACTCTAGAGCAGGAACAAAGACTAGTTCCAGAACACCATGATAAATTTCTGATCTGGTTAGAGATAAAAGAACAGAGGCTCATTAATGACCCCTCTCACTTGATGAAAGCCATTTACTTTTCTGTCTTTATCTGAGAGGGCTACACGACCTGTCATCTGTCAATTGTGCAGGAAAAACCTCGAAAAGCCTATTAAGTTTACAAGAATTTCACCTGTTTTGAACAAACAAACTGAACATTTTGTGTACTTCACTTGGTTTTCTGGTTTCTTCTTTTACAATATTTTTCATCATTAAGCCCATGGATTACAGAATGATCAGTCTTGCAAATTCAAGCGTAGATTCCAACACATGGCAAATACTGTGAGAATAAGCAGAACAAGGAGAGGCTATCAAATTTGAAAACAGTGTGATATTGATTATTTTTTTCTGTAGACTAATTCTCCACCTCTCCCATATTTGTCTACTTCTCCCTTCCTCTTTTCCTCTCCTTTGCCTTAATACATATGTGTATGAGTTTGGATGTTTTAAAATAACAATTGAAAAAGTTTTATGAAAATTATTGTTAGGAACACATATAATTCTCTTTGTGGCTTTTCTCTTTCAAAAACATTTTTATTTTTCATTTGTACAATAATTATGTGTATTTATGGACTGTAGTGTGAAATTTCAATATGTGTGTATAATATATAATGCTCAGGCTATAATAGTCGGCATGTATTTCACTTAGACATAACACCAGTTCTTTGTATTGGAAGCACTCAAAATCCATCTTCCAAGCTGTTTTGAAATACATAGTTAATTGTTGCTAACCATAGTTATTCTACTCTGCTAAAGAATATTGTGATTTTCCTGTCCAACAGTGCCCCATACCCATTAACTGCCACCTTTCCCTCTGTCTCTCTCCCATCTTTCCCAGT
>RJWT010039729.1:0-12617 GCA_004365215.1 Cuniculus paca | reverse complement strand
CAAAGGAGGGCAAAAGCTCAAGACTTTTCCTCCCTTATATTCTACACCGGCCACACACACCCCCACCTTCAGGGTGGGTATAACACTAATAAAATGTCCTTGCCCTCCTTTGCACAGGGTGAGGATATTTTCAAAGAACCCTGGCTCCCTGCTGAGTCTATCAGTTAAACTTCTAAACTGTTCAAGTTGACACAATGTATCAAGCATAGCAGAGAGTTTAGGGTCTGAGAATCATGCATAGAGTAGATGGTTGGGCTTTCAGTTCTTTCCAGGCAATAAACTCTGGCTTTGATTAATAGCAAGAAAGGACAACTTAAACGCCGCATGTGGTTGTGTCGTGAGGACGCATAAAGACGACATCAAAAACCAGAGAGGAGGCGGGAAAGCCTTTGCTTCGGGGGACGGCACAGAGTGAAGCAGAAAGGTGAAGGGGACCAGATGTATTGCTCTCAGGTTCCTGAAGCAGCGTTTCCTGTTTGCAAAAATAACTGATTTGCACCTACTAATCCATGTGATTTTCCTAAATTATGCTTCGAAATTGACCTAAATATGTTTCAATGACTAAACATATAGTCTCTTAGATCTCAGAAGTGTGTGTAATGACCAGTTTGAGCTTAACCTTTGAAAAAGTTGCACTTGTGTTCTCCAAACACCGATCTTGTCTTTAGCCAGGCAGACCTGCCTACCTGGAAAGAGACAGCAGTGTCTGGGCTTGTTTTGAATGTACACAGAAAAGAAGCCAGAAAGAGAAGCCTCTGGGGACGTTCTTTGTAGAATTTTATGTTTACATCTTCTAGTTTATTGTATCACTTAATGGGAAGATGTAAAGTTCTCTACAGACTAGTTTTATTGGAGCATAAAAATTAATATCAGTTTATTTCCTTGACTCTTTCATTAATTGATTGCTTTTAATAGTTAACTCCTTCCCTTCTGTACCTCTTCAGCAGTTTTTATTAATTCACTATATTCTGCTAATATTTCTGCCTAGATATTTTTCATATTTTCATGACTTAAGTTTTGCCCACTCACTCCAGTTAACTGTTTCTTTCCTGGACTGCTGCAGTATACTACTTTCCTAACTGGTCTCCTTGACTCCAGTTTCAGCCCATACAAGTCCATCTTTCAGAGTCACAGAAAGTATTCAATAGTGCAGACCTCTTCAGGGCATGATACTCTCAGTGTATGCTGTATAAGAATGAAGTCCGAGGGCTGGGGATCTAGCTCAGCGGTCTAAGCGCCTGCCCAGCAAGCGCAAGGTCGTGAGTTCAATCCCCAGTGCCGCAAAAAAAAAAAAAAAAAAAAAAGAATGAAGTCCAAGGTACTTCACAACTTCTAGATTCAGTCACCATTTACAGTGTGCCTGACACAAATTAACTAATGATCATTTTTAATCATTATAACTACCTATACTTAAAGATACTATTTTCATTTTACACATGAGAAAAGTAAGGCATGGGACATAAACATATATGACACAAAAAAAACTACGAATTTTCTATTGCTCACCTCATCAGCCCTTCTCTGATAGTTTTCTCCTTTATACTTTGTGGTTTTGTGAGATTAAATACCTGTACTTCTTACTTCCCTGATCGCCGTGAGCTCATACCTTAGCTAGGGCCTTGCTTACCCTTATCCCTCTCTTTTTCCATTTATATTGGGGTGATTCCTAATTCTAGATAGTTCTCCCAGAATCCTAACATCTTCTCCATCTGTTCTTTCTTCTGCAGTACTCTATACCTCTGTTATGACCTTTACTGTATTTTGTTAAAATTTAGTCTGTGCATTTTTTTTCCCAAATAAATTGTGCAGTCTTTGAGTGCAGAGACTAACTCTGTTCATTTTCACAGAATTTAATACCTGCCCTGAAGAAAAACTATTCTATTTCTTTCCCTGTGGTTGAATCTAATTAAATACAGTCGCTTTATTTATTTATTTATTTATTTATTTATTTATTTATTTATTTTTGGTTTTTGAGACAGGGTCAGGTCTCATGCAGTTTAGGGTGGCCTTGAACTCACTATGTAGCTCAGGCTAGGCTCACACTTTAGTAATCCTCCTGCTTCAGCCTCCTGAGTGCCAGAATTACAGACGTGTCCACCACCATGCCCAGCATTCTTTTTTTTTTAATCTGTATGCTTGTTATCTATAAAAGGAGACTTGCTTACTAAAATTCTCCATTTCTAATTATACAAGTAAAGCATTATTTATTACGGACCCTATAATGCTGCTTATTTTCCTACTGTCTTAGCCAAAAGTCTGTATCTACCACGGCAAGAGTCCATTACCCGCAAATCACTCAAGCCAAAATACTGAATATTAGTTAGGAAAGAAAGTTTGAATAATGCAGAAATGTTTCTCTCTGCTCTTAATGGAGCTGTCCTATTTGTCCATGAGCACAACAGACACAGAATTCTGACACCTGTACTTTAGATTAAAATTAGTGACTGTGAACATGGATGAGATGGTGCTTGTCTAAATAATACATCTCCTACATAAGAAAAGAATGCAAATATGTGTAAACTTTTCCTTCTTAGACTGTAGTTTAAATTAAGAGTCAGAAAATTTTGAAAGCAGATGTGCTTTTACTTTTGGTGGACTATTTGGGGTGGGGCAAGTATGACTGTGTACAGAATTAACCAAGCTGTCTCATATAAAAACTATACAAGTGACACGTGTAGCAGCCATGCCCACTGTGGCGGGGTTACTAACATCAGCCTGGCACTTCAAGGCTCTGCAGCACCCAGACTGGCTCTCTAGTTTCCTTTCTCTCCACTTCTCTCACAAGAAACCTTATCTCTAGCCTGAAGCCTCAAACATCTATTTGAGTTTTCTCTTTGGACTGTTTTGCCAAATACCATGTAGATTTTGTTTGTAAACAATATTCAAGATAGCCTACTCTGCTGACCCTTGATCTTCATTCTCGTGACATTGCTCGGAAGCGCCTGTTAGATGTCAGACCAGTGCCCTCTCTCTTTTTCAAGGCTCTCTCTGACATAGGAAAGAAACATTCTGGTATCACCATGCCCATTGTGTACTTTGAAACTTATTTTACTAAACTTGTATTTGTTTCTCTGTTTTTGTTTCTATAAGTAAATTATAAACTTAGCAAGAGAAGACTAAAAAGCTTTCAGTATCTGGAACGTTTTCACACATAATATTCTGAAATTAATTTGAGAAATCAATACAACAATTTCTGTTGCTAACTACAAATTAGAACTCCTTATAGCATGTGATCCATAGCATGTGTAACTTGTAATTAGATAATATACGTCCATTTTGTATAAACGCAAAATAAATAATCACATTTAAACAACCACATTATGATGTAGCTTAAACCTCTTATCAATGGAGTTGATTGCTACAAAGATTTGTTTTTCATAAATGGGTTTGTAATCCTTGGAAAAAATGCACTGATGAAGAATATATCATCACAGACCTTTTACTGGATCCATGATTACTGAAACATATAGTGGATATGATAGACACTACGGCAAAACTATACTTTTAAGCAATAAGGAAAATTTAAAAATACACAAAATTTCATGTTTTTAGCCCTAAAAGAGCCTTTCTTTCTTTCTTTCTTTCTTTCTTTCTTTCTTTCTTTCTTTCTTTCTTTCTTTCTTTGCCTTTTTGAGACAGGATCTCACTATACAGTTCAGACTGGCCTTGAACTCACTTTGTAGCCCAGGCTGGCCTTGAATTTACAGCGATCCTCCTGCCTCAGCCTCCTGAGTGCTGGGATTACAGGTGTGCACCACTGCACCAGGCAGCCCTAAATGACTGTTAACGTGACCTACTTAACAGCATTGTAGAAACTGATTTCATTCATTTTTTAAAATTAATATATAGAACTTTCTTCACATTTACAAACCAGTTACATAAGCATTTGATATTATATATATATATATATCATAAAAAAAAATTTGAAACCTGACAAGAAATGTAACCGATATATTTAACAGATGCAGTATATTGCATATGTGCACTTGAGATTCTTAGTTTGGATTTGTCCACTGGAGGCCATCTGGTGGGTAGATGCCAGCTATACTGCTTACCACAGGGCACTCCTTGTTGTGAAGAAATGTCAATAGGGCCAAGTCAAGAAACTCTGGCTTAGAGAATGTGCTATTTTACAGTGGCGTTCCCATCACTAAAATAGTCAAAAAAAATGCTCTTTTAGAACTGCCTGTTTGAACATTCTCTTGGTGGTAACATATTTACTGGTGTTTTGTTTCCTTTTGTTTCCATTTTTGTTTTTTTTTTTTTGAGGGGGGGACCTCACTTGCCAGGCAAACACTGTACCACTGAGCTAAATCCCTGGCCTCTGTACTTTTTTTTAAAACTTTATTATGATAACTCAGGGAGAAAATACTTGGTTCATTGAATCAACAACAAATGTAAGCAGGTATCCATGGGCATTTATATGTAGGCATACAAAATTTGATAATTCCAACACTCAGAATTTGGTTTGATTAGAAAATAGAATGCTTAAACTTTATTTCTGTATCAAATTCAAAGGAATTAGATATTAAGCAGTAATTTTTCACAATCTCCTTTGTTACCTAATTTATTGCTCAGAAAGTGAGAAACAGAGCAGGTTCTATAATTATATTTTGTCAGCTCAAAAAATGAGGATGGGCGATCCTAAAAATTGTGGGCTGAGAAGTTAATATATATTCTCAGCCTCCCTCAGAAATGTCAGTTGATGAACAAAAAAGTACATTTATTTAAATTGATACTTTTGCTTTCAATTAGAGACCTAGGCAAACTTATTGTATACCTTTTCAGGTAGAAATTTTGGTTGTTATTTAATGTGTTTTGTATTTAGCCTGAACATGCAAGTAATACAAGTGCACAATATTTATATTCTAAAATTTCGTATTCTGAATTCCAAATTCTGAAATTCCAGAGACCCTAAAATCCACAAATTTTTGCGTTCAACTGTTAGCAAAACCTGATCTGAACTGATTTGAAGAGATTTATACTTTTAATTTACTCATATTGTATGAATATTCATACTCTTCACTGCAAAATTATTAGTGCCTTTGAATTTTAGAGAGCTTAATAATATATGTAATATTTTTAATCATTTTTAAATCTGAAATTTTTCCAATTCCAAATTTGTGAGTGTGAAGCAAATATGAATTGTAATAGCAGGTACTTGCATTGTAAATACCCTTTATTTGTCCTCATTTTTTTTTTTAAATCACTATACTTTTTCTGCCATAATGTCTTCAAGTAATTATGGAAATGACTTTGTAGACTTATTTTATCAGTGATATTAGTGATTGAAAATAAAAGTAAATTTTGCAAGTAATACACCCTTTCAGCATTGTCACTGAATTTTATATAGTACGAAGGAAACTCAAAAAAGATGAATACACCAAAACTAAAGTGGGTAGAGCAAATGAC
The DNA here is from genome assembly GCA_004365215.1 of Cuniculus paca. Taxonomy (NCBI): domain Eukaryota; kingdom Metazoa; phylum Chordata; class Mammalia; order Rodentia; family Cuniculidae; genus Cuniculus; species Cuniculus paca. The sequence goes on along the minus strand of RJWT010039729.1, from coordinate 7,205 downwards.
CAAGTAAATGGCAAGCAGCAGTGTATGTTACCAGTACACAGGGAAGATGTTCAGCATCACATAATAATCTTTTGAAAATACAAAGTAAGATGCTGGTCTACCCCTAATACTCAAAGATTTTTAAAGCTGATAAAACTAAATATAATCAAGGATGCTAGAAAATTAGCCTTTTGCAGAAGGGTCCTCATGGGAAGAAATTTGTACAGAATGTCAAAAGCTATAAGAGAGTTCATATTCTTTTGGCCAAGATGATTTCACTTTTTGAATCAATCCCAAATAAATATCTAGCGTGTGCCACAAAGATACATACTTGCATGTTTATTACTGCTTTACTTCATTTAAAACAACCAAAATGCCATGAGTAAAGATTGATGAATTATTACATAACTTTATAGTGGGATAGAAATCATTATAAAATAATATAAAATACCTTTAAAATATTCAAAATTTATCAAGTGAAAATTGCTAGATTTAAAAAATAACATGTATGGGTTAGATCATATTAGCTTCATACCCAAGTATCAATATATGCATATGTGGTTTGTGCTCATATCTTTCATATTTTCCAAATTTCTACAGTAAATAAATTCAGAATAGAAAGACACTAATTTTTCTGGCACATGTATACATGTCCAAAATTGAGTAACCACAAACATACCACAAGAAAAAGGTTCTCAAGAAACAAAAGTATGCATACTGGCACCTACCTGTCTGTAATCCCAGCACTGGGGTCACTGAAGTAAGAGGGCCACTTTGAGTTCAAGGCCTGCCTGGGCTACATAGTGAGACCCTGTCTTTAGGGGGAAAAAAATAAAAAATAAAAAATATTCTGAGAAACTTAAAGATACTTCCTAATGTATTGTCTTGCTGTCCACTAGAGAAAGTATGATACCAATATAAATAAATGGGAGTGAAAGTTTTGTTTTTAATAGTTGTTTCAGTTCATGAAACACTACTTTAGCAGAAAATATTGCTACTCTGAGAAGTGCTGCATATGTTTTCCAGAAATTTAGCTCTTTTTGTCAGCCATTATTAATCTCTTAGGTACCTGATTTACAATTCAAAAAATGGAGAGTACCTGTGTGCTCCCTGGGTCTCTCCCTTTAAAGCACTAATAAGTGGGGTAGAATTTTACCTTTTATTCACACTGCCCGTCTCAACATCTTTCCCTGGCAAGAGGACCAACTAGCAGTAAATCTTACCTGTCAGACCACAATTGATTATTGTATGATGGCAAAATTAAATGTGAATAAACAGCCTAGAGCATTAGAGTGTTCTTGGAAAAATAAACACAAGCTAGAAATACTATATGAATAGTGCAGAGTACAGGAAGGAATCAATCATGTGAACATAGATGAAAGGTTGGTGGGGAAGCTCTTGGAATCTGTCCGGCATCCCCTGCAGTAAATGGCTTATTCCATTTTTTTTCCCTTTCACCCAGTTTGGGAAAGAGAGTTCTGTGAAATCTCTAACAGATTCCAAAAGAGTTTAGAAGCTCATATCCCATTTGAACAGTGGCTTTGAACGAAATGAGCTCCTGGCTGTTGAGGAGGATTCTTGGTTTATGTAAAGTAGACATAAATACCCCTGTTGCATATCTATCTGTCTTCCTTTTCCAAAAACAGGAAACTGTTAAGGCAGCAATAGTAGAAGAGCAGAAGCGAAGTGAAAAGGCTGTGGAGGAGGCAGTGAGAAGAACTAGAGATGAACTGATTGAGTATGTAAAAGAACAGAAAAGGGTAAGTGTCTTCTGAAGTTTTTAATTTCTGCTTCCATAAACACGAGCAGTACTTGCCATATGATAATATGACATTTAAAATGTTTAAAGTGCCCTTTATCATGTAAGAATCTTCATCTTAGATTATTTCCCTGATATAGTTGTATATACTCTAATTTTTACATTAATAAATGTAAATTTCATCTGTCCTTAGAAAAGCCACAGTGAATGATTTCTTAGTGTACTCAAGAATTTCCAGTTTAACATTACATTCATGAAAATATTAGACAGTTCTAGATTTTCATAGGTATTCTTGCTATACATTTGTTAATTCCTTATAATTGTTAACCCCACTGTAGTTCTAATGGATTTCATTATAGTTAGCAAATTAAGGCTCTCTTACCACAATTTCATTTCAAAAACATAATTCATATATGCATAACAGAATTTAGGATATACTAAAGCTTTGTAATATAAATACTAATAAGTGAGCCTGAGCAACAGCTAAAAATAATATATTAAACTTCACTTGTTTTATAAACACATCTTTAGTCTTCTTAAATAATATGCAAGAATACAACTTTCAAGAGTACTATATATTGTATAGTACCACTATATATCGTATAATAAAATAATAATGCTTTTCATACCTTTACTATGTTTTATTTATATGCTTAGTATATATTATATTTTATGTACCTTATTACATATGTATAAATATAACCTGTGTCATGTGTTACATAATGTAACGCAACAAACATAAAATATAGTATATAGGAAGAAATTTGATGAAAACTATATAAACTTAGTGGCAGAGAGTGGAAGCTACTATTCATCAGGTGGCAATTAAGTGACTCACAAGAAGTGTAGTAAAAGCTCCTGATACCACTTGACTCCCATTCTCAACTTGGAGTCCCATTTGATATGATACAAAGAAAAGAAAACCCTAGCCCTCTATCTCTACCATTAGTTTCAACAAAGGAGAATTTTTTGCCAGAGTAAAAAATACGCTATGAAGTTCTTCCAGTTCAATGAACTATTCCCAGAAGCATTTTGCATGCAGTTATCTCTTTGTGCATCTTGTCTGAGAGTGTTTTTCAAAGCATATACCCAAATTCTCAACAGTAGGTATGGCAAGTCAACTGGCTTTTCAGTTAGGATATATGGGATTTGCTTTGAATAATCAGGCTCAAAAATAGTAATGCAGTGAAAATATAGATACTTTCCATGTGTTTCTTTGCAGTAATGAAAGAACATAGATTTGAAATAAATTCAGGCCTTATTGAAAGGTTATATCCTTTTATTTTATTCTATTTTATGGTAAGAACACTTATTTGTAACACATTATCATTGATGATAGCTGTTTTGCTGTAGAACAGATCTTTAGAGCTTATCCATCCTGCTTTGAAGGTGAAACTTGGTACTTTGGATCACTGATTGCCCATTTCCCCTTCCTTTGGCTCCTGGTAGTCACCATTTCATTCTTTGTGTATGGACTTGACGGTTTTAGTTCTTTTGTACAGATGGAATTGTGCAGTAGGCATCATTCTGTGACTGGCTTATCTCCTTTAGCCTAACACCCTTAAAGGTCATCCATATAGTCACATATGTAGAATTTACCCTCTTTAACACTGAATGGTATTTTGTTGTATGTACATAGTGTATTCTTTGTCCATTTACCTGCTTTATCCATTTACCTGCTGGTTGTTTATACATATTTAATGTCTTTTAACAGTATACAGCTAGTCCTTATTTGTTCTAAATCTGGATAAGAGAAATTATGTAACACAGCAAAATCATTAAGATTATTTTTGGCTAATATTTCTTTGATCAACTTGGATAAATTTTTAAAATCATATTACTTCCCCATCAAAGGGTGTTATATCATAAGAAATACTTCATGTAAGAGTGAAAAATGATTTTTTGTTATCAAGATCTTCTGTGAGGTAAATAAACTGTTGAAAAGAATGAAAAATTCTGCCATTTAATTTTCATGTTCTTGTAAATCATATGAAAGGAATTGATTTGTGTCAGTCATATAAGCCAGTTATCACCTGCAAAGATCTTCATTAAATAACTGCAATTACAACAAAATCATAACATTAGCTTACATTTGAACCAGTTTTTCGCTTCTGTGTACTTGTTTCCTATTATATGTGAAGGAAAATTAATACCAACAGTTAACATAAATAGAAGAGCTATAATAAGGTCTATATGTGCTGTGTACTATATAAATATATGCCATGATTGTCATCTTCACCACATTTTTAAATAATACCTGGAAGCCACTCTTAGTATTCTTATTAATAATTAAAAATATGCTGTTTAATTAATACTTGGCAGCTGTGTCCTCTCAAGTTTACAGTATGAATTCTAAAATTTTATTCCATTTCTATTAACTCACAGAAGATTGAAACTGATTTAATCAGTATATTTGCATGAAATCTTATTACTTCCACTTTGAGGATTATGGAGTTTTCTAATGGTACATATTGTGGAACACTTTTAATACTTGAATGTTTCTGTGTTCTCAAATAGGAAAGCAATTTTTGAAGAGTAAATAAAATATCAAAATGAAAGCACCAGTTACTAAAACCTTTTTATATAACTTCTAAAAATTAAGTTTCTCTATACCCTTCTTCTTTCCAAAAATTTATTTCAGTGCTTCCAGTTAATTATTATGAAAATCTTGAGGCTAGGATAATTTTCATAAAGAAAAGTACATGTCAGACCTTACAAAATAATCCTTAGAAGAAAGTTTTTTTTTTTTTTAGCAAATTCACATTCTTCTTGTCTGTTTCCAAAAAAACTAAATCAAGGCAACTCATCTCTACTTCTTCTGGAAGATGGATTTCTGTTTGCATCAGAGAACACATTTCCAGGACAAAAATTTTCCTTTCCTGTTTCCAACTTTTTTAAAAAAAACTAGAGTCAACTTAATATTTTCAACATTAGACACCTCAAAAGCCCTATATACCTTGGTTCCAGTTGGCTTTAAATTCCAGTTTATCCTCCTCATGAAAATCTCAGAACTCTTTGAAGGAAGGAGTTGATTGTTGAGTTAGGTCCTGTCTCTGAATATCTTTTATCTTTAAAATTCTTTCCTTTGACATCACGCCCTTACCAAATTCACTGACAATTTGAAATGAAAACTTTTTTTCCTACATCGTTTCCTTCAGTCTTTTACTTGTAAAAGACTCAGGAACAAGGAATGAAAAATCAAAATGCTTGATTTTTCACATAATTTACCAAGTATTCCACAATGTTCACTGCAGTACAATCCCAAATTACCATAGGCATGTAGCTTTTTCTATGTATCTGCAGTCAGTAAGTTTTTAATCAGTTATCTGATCCTGTTGAGCATAAAAACTGTACTCAGAATTGATTTAAAATTGACTAGATTAAAATTAAAATTATACTGAGAAGTTTTAATTTTAAAGGACATTTTCTAATTTTTGTATGTCAGAACAATAGAGATGTCAGTAAACTTCGGCCTTATGCATCTGGTCTGAACATTTTAGAAAAGGCAAAGGATTACTTACAATTACTAATTGAGTGAATCATAATTTATACTCGAATTGCATGCTAAATTACAAAGTTACATAATACTTGTACTGTTAACCCAAGTTATAATCATAACCAAAGATTAGTATGTAATAAAAATATCCAAATAAGGAGAACATTTTAAACTATGAACCAAAACAGTTATTCAAGTTAATGGGTCAATTCCAGTGGTATCAATGGTTATAAGAATTCAACTTGATAGTTTTTTTTTAACTGTAATAAAATCTATGTAAGCACCAGAAAAACTATTACAAATTTAGTAGGAATTGAAAAGCTAATGTTTTGCAGTTTAGCACTCAAAATTTTCCATAAAATTTGGTAGAAATTTTCTATTTTTAATGGATTTAGTCATCTTTATTATATTTATATAATACAGATGAAAAAGCAAACAGGAAAACCTTAAAGGATTAAAAAACAAATCTGCCTAAAAAATCAACTAGGTTCCTACAAGGACTGTGATTTGCAATGGGTTATGCTGTATGTTACTAAAATTTAAATTTTGGTTTCAAACTCTCTTATATCACTAGCAATTTTTAGATCAAGGAATACAAAGAATAGTTCATGGGCAAAATCCAGCCTACTGCCTGTTTGTATAGTGTTATTGAAACACTCAGCCTTTTCCATTCATTCTGGTATTGTCCTCTGGCTGGTTTCTTGATCCAACAGCAGTTTAGTAACTGAGAGAGACCATTTAGTCATATAACTAAAATACTTAGCATCTCTGTCTTTACAGAAGAAAGATTGTCAGTCCCTATTTTTGATCATCAAAATAGTCTCTTGGCTGTTTAAAGTTTTAGTTTTAGTTTAGTTTTGTTTTGTTTTGTGTTTTGAGACAGGGTCTCACTATGTAGTTCAGGCTGGCCTTGAACTCCAGGCAAACCTCCTGGCTTAGCCTCCTGAGTGCTGGAATTACAGGTGTATGCCACCACATCTGACAAAAAGTTTAAATTTTTAAAAATGTTTTATTAGATTTAGTGAAAGTAGGCAATTGGAATCCTTTAGGTTCTCTTCTCTCTTTTCACATAAACAATCAGATGGAAAATTGTATCAGATACGTTATTAATGCCATACACCTTATTTTGTATGAAGGAGATTGCAAAAAGACAAAATGGGAAAGAATATGTCTTTGACAGTTCTCTAAGGAGAAAGAACTTATCTGTATTGACCTGTTGCTCTTGGATTAGAACAAAGAGCCCCAGGCTGTCTGTCTTAGTTACTTTTCTCTTGCTGACATAATACCCCAACATTCCACCCCAACTGCCTAAACACTCATGCACAACCCTTTATGCAAAAGGCATTTAGTCCATATCCAAGAGTTGCCAAAGTCCTAACAGTTTCAGCATTGCTGAAAAGTACAAGTCCAATGTCTCCTCTGAGATATAAGGCAAATTCTTAGCTGTGAACTCCTGTACAAATGAAAAGAAAACACTTCCAATATTCAGTGGCACAAGACAGACATTTCTATTCTAAAAGTTACAAATGGGGTACAGAGGAATGGGACCAAAGCAAGTCCAAAATCCTGCAGGGCAGACAGTAAGTCCTGTAGTTCCACGTGCAGCATCCAAGGCAATCTGGGAAGATGTGAACTCCAAGTGCCCCTATAGCACTTATGGTGGCTGTACCTCCCATGGCTTCTCTCTTAGACTAACTCTACTTCCTCCTTACAGTTTTCCTCAGACAATCCGTACTCCTGGCTTCTCCAAATTTCTAGGGTCTCTACTGCACCTTTGAATTTACACTCACAGCTTCACACACTGCCATCTCAGGAGCATACTGCCTACCCTCCCAGGCCTTCTTCTGAAATCTGAGTGGAAGCCTTCTTCAATCCCACAACTCTTGCATTCTGCATGCACCTAAAACCAGCACCACATGAATGATGCCAAGATCTGCTACCCGCTAGAGCAATAGTCAGGCTTTTCTTTCT
>RJWT010039728.1:0-12618 GCA_004365215.1 Cuniculus paca | reverse complement strand
TATTCTAACAACTCACTTGAAGCATAGGTAGTGGCTGATTGTCAGCCTGGGGATCTTTTCTGTCTCATCTTTCTTTGTCCTCGCATCTGGTCTGCACGTCTGCTAGACTGGGTTGTCTTTGAAATAATTTCCCTGGCTAGCTGGTCCTAGACCTGGTTGCACTCAGTATTCCTGTCCCCTAGAGAACGGCAGTTCTTGAATGTGCCTGTCCTGTTCCTTCATTGCGTTGTTACTCCCTCTTCCTTGCCCTCCCAGTGTCACTGCCTTTAGGAAGCCTTTGCTAGTCACACTGCCGTCTCCTCCATGCCCCTCCCCAGCACTGCCCAAGTACAACTTTCCTCCTCTGACTTCTGCAATTGCACTGTGTTCTGGTTCTCAACTTTGAACCTGTCTCATGTGGTCTGTGTTTCAGTTTCCACCTGGCCTGGTGGGCCCCTCTATGGTGAGAGAGCGTGTCAGCTTTGTTATACTTTCACGAAGACACTCCTAATTATGAGTGATTACCATTTGTTGAATTCATGCATTCATTAAGAATGATGCTTCCAAGGACTACTTTCTCCTGAGAGTCTGTAGCACTCACTTGGAAGAAAGAAATCCTGGTTTTGGTAGTATGGCACAGGAGAGTTAGTGCTTGCCACTAAACTCAAAGGAGTCCAGAGCCTATTGTAATGACCTTGGGCTTCCTGGCATCAGGTTTGGGAGCTATTAAAAAAAAGTAACAACCATAGTTTTTGTGTGTGTGTGTGTGTGTGTGTGTGTGTGTGTGTGTGTGTGTGTTGAGAGTCCTGGGGAAAAATATTGTGGAAATTTGGTTGGTGTTTCAGGAACATAAGCAGGCACCATCCACCCAGGCAAGAGGCAGGGGTCTGTTAGCCTTTCTTATAGCTAATATAAATAGCCTGTCTTTATGTTCCAGAATCTTTTGTTTGGAGTGTAAATATTTCCATTAAAATATATGGTATGTTGTGGCATGTAGTTTTAGCAACCATAATTTCTAAACCCCAAATGAGACTATCGGTTATGGAGGATTATTTTCTTCTGATTTGCGAACCTGTTGATGTAAAGACTTTTCCAAATGTACACACGACGAACCATGTTTGCTCTGTATGTGTAAGGGATCTCCAGGATTCCTGGAAAGTGGGGTGGCCCAGGAGGAATCTGGGCTGAGTGGCAGTTTCTCAGCGTGTACTTCTTTCTGTTTCTTCTGTCTGTTAAATTTCAGGACTGTGGGGACAGACTGGGCCTGACACCATGGAATCGTCTGGCCTGTCTCTTGTGTCCTGTATTCTGGACATCCAGGTGGGGGCTTGGCATCTGTTGGTTGACTTATGTGTCCTGATTTTAGAGCTGCTATTGCTTTAGGAGGATACTAAGGTGAATGGGTCAGTGCCCTTTCTGTGGCCTGGTGGAGGAAGCAGGAAGCACTCATTGCCGTGAGACCCAGTGTTGAACTGGGAGGGCCTCTATGCGATGTCTTCCTCTGTCAGCTTCCCAGGGGGCAGCTCTTTAACTGCTGTGGAAGAAGCCCAGATGTATGCAGTGCTGCTTGCTTCTCTGGCCCACTCTGTTCTCTGTGCGAGCAGCAAGGCTGTGGAGCTGGGCTAGGCTTTCTGGCCCACACTGGGGAAGGGTATTCCTGAGACTGTCTCTATAGCAACCCAAACTGAGACGGGGTGAAAAGTAACTTCCCTCCACCCTTCTAATTTCTTTGACTGGGTTATAAACTAAATCAACAAAGGACTAATGAGGATAAAACCAACATTTGATTCTATACATATAGGAGTCCTGCAAAACAGGAGACTGGGAAAGGATAGGGATGGTTGAAGGCCATCTTGAGCCGGAAAAGGAGGGGCTAAGGGCTTCTGGGTATGGCCAGCAAGTCACAGGTTAGGGCCAGGGAGTGGGTTGTTCTGTGATAGTCTCTCAGGTCATCAAAATTATCTTAGAGAAGACTCAGCATAGGTGAGAACAGGGGAGCAAGAGGGGAGCAGGGGGCATGAAGGTGGAGGAAGCAGGAAATCCTCATTGCTGTGAGACTCAGTGGTGAAGGAGTAGGATGTTTTCTTCTGTCAGATTCCCAGCGGGCAGCTTCACTTTTTAACTGTCCTCCAGCCTCCTGTCCTCTGACCCGTGTTCATCTTACCTGGCTGATGAGAGCCTGGGAGGGTATTACGGCTCGTGTCTAGATGTCCCCCCCAAGCTTCTTGTGATCATAAGTCCTAGTGGTGCTGAATCTAGAGTGTGTGAGACTGGGATTAAGTGTGTGATGCTGGGATCAAGGGTGTGTGATTGCTAAATTAGTTTACTGATTGGTTTGGCATAGTTCTGGGAGTAGATAATGGGAAGATCTTCCCTGGGTGTGAGTGCTACCCACCTTAAGGGTGGATAGGCTGGATGGAATATAAAGGACAGAAAGAGGGCTGTCATAGTTGTTGCTTATTGCTGCTGCTTCACTACTTCGCTGTTTTGCTGCCTTCTGCCTGCCCTACCACACCTTGGACTGTTTCTTCTCTGCAGCGCCCTTCTGCCATGCCACCTTGCAGTGGGCCAGCCAGCTTTTGACTGAAACCTCTGCATAATGTGAGCCAAAATAAACTTTTCGTCTTTTAATTTTGGGTGTTGAGCTTTTTGTCTCAGAAATGAGAAAAGTTACAGAGGGAGTTCATGACATTGAATTTCTGCTGGAGGATCCTCTCTAGGCAGCTGAGAGGGCTTGCAGAGAGCCTTTTCCTCTGTCCTCTATATGTGGCCTTAGTTCAAAAGAATCAGCATACTGAGTGGCATATTTAGGTGGCATTTCTTGAATTCCTTCCAACCCTCTGGCCCAGTTGGGCTCGATAGCGTCAGCTTGTAGTTTTAGCTACGGAGGAGGCTGAAGCTGGAAGATCTCATGAACCCAGGAGTTTGAGGTCAGTCTAGGGGACACAGGAAGACTATTTCAAAACTAACCAACCAACCAAACAAACAAAACACCACCTCCCTCAAAACAACAACAAACAAACAAACACCCCAAACAAACCCAAACTGATCCTTTAGCCCAGAGGTTCAAATAGAGAAGACTGAGAAAGTGGAGGTTAACTGTTCTACTGGAAGTGGGAGCAACCTGGTCCCCAACCAGGCGTCAAGTCCAGACTGGCCCACCAGCTGGCAGCCTCCCTCTCATTGCAGGGTGAAGGGCACATGAGACTAGAGCCAGCCCTGGCAAGAGACTCTTAGGACCCATGGCCCCCAGCTCTGGCCAGTAACTCTGGCTTCCTGCAAGCCTAGAACCAAGGGCATCTGTTGTCTTTGCCTCCCAGCTAGCCCATGCTCCTTGCCATGGGCAGGGGCAGCACCTCCTCCATCCAACTGAGCTCTGATAGCTCTGGAGTAGGATCTTTGAGAGTGGGAATCTGTCCTGCTTTCCTTCTCCATCTCCATCTTTCCAAGGGCATGGCATCCTGAGTATGAGTGTCTGACATCTTTCCACTGGGGAGCTTCTCCTTCACTGGGATCCTAGCATGCTGAACCCCACAGGGAATAAGAGATGAAGGAAGAAGTGATCCAAGGGGAGATGAATGACCGACCCTGAGTTCAAATCCCCTCCTGTGCCATATAGCATCACGCATGGAACTTTCCATTTGGCCCTGTGACCAAATCTCACCTGAAAGATGCATCATAGGATTAAGAGAGGAGGTCATCATCCTGCATGTTCTGGGTGTTGTCGAACTCTGGAGACACTTTATGTTTCTTGTCTTGTCTTTAAGCCTGATCCCATGATGCGACCCTTATTGTAATAGTGTTTGATAAAGGTAATATATTTCAGAAAGACCCCATCCAAGGCCCTATCGGGACAGTGATCCAAGTGTGTTATACTGAAAGTCAGAGGAAATAGCTGCTTTCAGGACCTGCCAAACTTGGCTAAGAAAGTTATCAGTGAGAATAAATGAGGGGATGAAAGGACGCACCGATTAATGAGAACGATACCAGCCTGACATTTTGTGTCATCCTAACTCTGCAAAGCTATTTATACCCACTTGATAGCAGTTTCAGTGAGAAATTATATGGGGAGGATGTAGGAGAGGAGGAGAGTGGGAGCTGGCAAACGTGATCTCCTCAGCAAACTGTCTTCCAAGCCAAAACAAAAGAAAAAAAAAAAGAAAAAAAAATCATGTGCTCTCTGGTCATTACTTGGAGGTCTGTGGACCCTTTTCCTTGTATACTTTTGGCTCAGAATAAAAATGATGTATTAAAAAGCATATGAAACTTCAGTTGTCATATGAGTGGTAGAAAATAAATTTGCTTTCAGCTGTTAAAATCGAAACCAATCAACAGAAAAATGCAGGCCTGCCTATTTTTGAGTCAGCAGTTTTTTTAGATTGCAGGAGAAAGACTTGACCACTGAAAATCACCTTCGGTTTGCTCAGAAGCTGCCAGAACTGGAGAATTTATATAAATATGTATTATATATGAACTCATGTAATTTATTTTGAACATCATACAACAGATTTTTAAAATCCACTCAAACCTATTTTTTAAAAAAGATTTGGTGAGATATAATTCTCATGTCATACAATTTGCCCATAATTCAATATTCTTTGGTACCTTCACGGATATGTACATTATATCACCTCAGCCAATTTTTCATCTCTTGTTTATTAGTATGTGTTTATGGTACATAATAAATACATTTGCTGTGGGGTGTTGGTACATGGACATATCGTATCTTGATCCTTTTCCTTCCCTTTCCTTCTATCCTCTCTCCCCTATCCCCAGTTCTCTTTTTTATAATGTTTATCTCTGTTTCCTACAATATGTCTCTTATTTTGCTGCTAAATTATCTATACTTTGGGTTTCTCTTATGAGTAACCATACAGTATTTAATCTTCTGTGTCTGACTTGTTTCATTCAGCATTGCAGTCTCAAAGTGCATCCATTTTCCTACAAATGACTCAAATTTATGCTTATTTATTTCTTAGTAGCACTCCATTGTGTATATATACCTACATTTTCTTTATTCATCCATTGATGAACTTACGCACAGCTTCTAAGATTTAGCTATTATGAGATGTGCTGCTGCTATAAACACAGGTGTTCATGTATAACTGTAACACAATGACTTTAATTCTTTCAGGAAGATATCCAGAAGAGATATAGCTGTATCAAATGGAATCTCTATTTTTAATTTTCTGAGAAATCTCCACACTGATCCATAGTGGTTGCACTAGTTTATACTCCTGCCACAGTGTAGAAGAGTTCCCTTTTCTGCACAACCTGGTCAGCATTTGGTTTACACCACAGCCAACTTTAGAATATTACATCATCTCAGAAAGAAACCCTGCACCCTTCGACTTTTCCCCATTGTCTGCTCATTCTCCCACGCACATTCCTCAGCAACCAGGTAACTACAAATTAACTTTAGTCTCTGTCAATCCTAATTCCTTTATTCTGGGTTTTCATATAAGCAGGATCATACAGAATGTGGTCTTTGGTGACTGACTTCTTTTCCTTTGGCTAGGTAAGCACAATTTATCCATGTTGCTGCATGTGTATGACATTCCTTTTTATGGCCAAATAATATTCTATGGTATGGATATACCACAGTTATATTTATCTGTTTGTGCATTGGTGGACATTTGTGTTGTCTCCATATTTTGGTTCTTATGAAAAATGCTGTCGTAAACAGCATTTGTGGACAGGTTTTTTTTATGTTAATATGTTTCTATTTTGAGGATTATATTTTTTGAAACGTTTTTACTTTCTTCTAAAAATAAGACTCCTTTATTTGTTTATTTTCTTTCCCCTGGCCCTAGAGAAGTCTTCGTTTTCAGATGAGTTCTTTATCCCCACCCCCTTGCTGTGATCTTGGCTAAAATACTAAAGAGTCTAAATTTTAGAGTTGGAAAGGTCCCCAGTGAACATAGTTTAGAACCCTTTTAAAGAAGGGAAAACTGAGGCTTAGAGAGTCCACACACAGAGCCAGCTTGAATCCAGGTGTTTGGAGCCACAATTTAGTTGCTCTGAATGTTCCCATAAACTCTAGGATGCCTTCTTGACTGGCCGGGGGCAGTAGGTCAGGGTTGGGAGGGCAGATGGTGGCTGCCTGCCCCAGCCCATTATTCTGACCCTCTCTGACCTGACAAAGGCTGGAGAACAGATCTTGTCCCTACCAGCTGAAAAGCAAGAACTGTAACTTGTGCCAGTAGCTTTCTAGTTCCTTTTCCCCTGCAGCCATGGGAAGCCAACTGCTTATCTGGGAAGTAATTAAATTAGGAACCAATTCAGAGAATGAAATTTTATCTGATCTGGCCAAGTCCATAAACAAGAGGGGCTATGGTTGTGACTCTAGGATACATTATACAGTTGTTTTTTTAAAAGATTGTGCTGGCTAAAATGCTGAAAGAGTTATGCAGGGGCCAAACTGGAGACCTCTAGGGGTCCAGGGGTTTTGCACGGACTGAGTGTACAGTCCTCAGGCCTTGGCTGTATCCTTTCAAGGACTTTGTTTCCAAGACCACTTGAGTCCCTTAAAGTAGCTATGCATGTTTTGTGGTTGGAATGTTCTTTCGGCTTAGGAAGTTCTTCAGTGAGAGCCTCATAGAGCAGCTCTCCTGGGAAAGCTGTATTCATGGGAATACAGAGCCCCACATCACAGCTGGGCTGCCCACATTGCAGAACAAGACAGCAGGGATGGCTGAAGCTGATCCCAAGAAACCAGAAAGCAAGATGTTTCTTCGCTTCCTTGGATGTGCAGATAAAAACCTAGAAGAAAAGCCTAGAGGTCCCTGTCATTTTTAGATAGTTTTCCAAGAAGTGGTCTGAGAGGTAGAAGACAGTGTCTGAGAAAGAGAAGTTTAAATGTGATGAAATGGCAAAGACAGTTAATGAAATCAAACAATAAATGCCATGATCAAGATAGGGATTAGGAACCAGCTCAAGGAGGCAAGAAGGACCCTGTTGCTTCCAGAAGACCACTGTCTAGGTTTTCTCTGTTCTGTCCAGAATGCTGCTTGTCTCAAGATCAATCCACAAATGCTGGCATCTCTACTGGAGATGTAGCAAAAAAAAAAAAAAAAAAAAAAAAAAAAAAAAAAAAAACTGGGTGAGATGTGGGAATACTATAAACGATGATGAAAAGCAGTTGTACATCACTTAGTTGGCAAAGTGGAGGGAAGCTCACAGAAGGATGCTGCTGATTACATCTAAAGGAAAGTTGATGATTGCAAGGATTTAGCTAAAGTCACCTAGGAAAAGTTGGAAGATGAAGGGAACCAAGATGAGGAGAAGAAGGAGGAGGAAGAAGAGGAGAAAGTTGAATTATTAAAAAACTATTTCTTAAAACAGATCCTCATGAATGTATATCATGTTGTTATCACTGGCAACCTAATGCACCTTCACAACTGTGATAAGTAAAGTTGGCAGGAACTCAATGGCTCTACTCAAGGGTGCCACACTGCAGCCATCATGGGGCCTTTGGAAAAATGCACATCCTCTGCTCCTACATCAGTTCCATTGCGTCAGGTGTTTGGAGGTGAATGCTGGGCCTCTCTGTGTGTACATGTGTGTATGTGCATGTGTGTGTGCATATGCACACATACATGGCCCCCAACATGTGTTAAACTTTAAGCTAAGAAGCTCTTCTGGAATTTAGTAGTGATTATTCATTTCACTGAGGAGCATTTCCAGTTCTTCCATGACAAAGATGAGGGAAAGGTGATCACACGGACAGAGGAACAGCCAATGCCCCAGGAGGAGCCAGTTGATGGGATGGGGTTTAACTCTGCGTGGGAGAGAGAATCTTAGTTTATAGCACAGGTGGGTTGGTTCTCTTTTGTTCTACATCCTCCAAATTGTCATTTGCAATCCCACCTTCTCACCACCCACTTCTGGATGAAGAACTCCTAGTTGAGCCTGGCTGGCCAGCAGCTGCTGTGGTATCAGAAGACATGAAGAGCAAGAGACAAAGAAAACCCCCAGCACCTCTGTTGTCTCTTGAAGGTTTGACTTCTGAGGAGAAACTGTTTTTATGCTTGAGGGGCCATTCTTGGGCTGGGGAGCTGAAAGCACCCTTACAAAGATAAGATTGAAATACATTGTGAAATCCCAAACGTGAATGCAGGCTGTTACCTTGAGTTTGGCCACAATTCCCAGCAGCCTGGTTCCAAGAGAAGGGATCATTTGGAGAGGGACTATAGATGATTCCAACAGTGGCCTAGCCCCTCCCTGGAGCATCCTTCTACTGTCCTGCCCACCCTCAGGATTTACCTTGCCTGGAAACTTCTCAGGTAGAATTCTTGCTCCGTCCCATGGCTGGCTGAAGATGTTTCCAGTTGTCAGCAGGCACCCAGCTCCTTGAGGGTCCTGCCATTGTGAACTCCCAGTCTGCCTTCCTGCCCAGGCTCTGCCATTGCCAGGGGAACAGTGTTCTCCAAGGGACAGCACTTGGTCTCCTAGGCACTCTCTCAGGATGCTCTGGACAGACACTGAGACTGCCCTGGACAACAAGTAGTGGGCAACGTGTAGTGGATCAATGTTAATGACATGTTACAGTGACATCAGTCTTTCCAGCATGGAAACCACATCTAAGGCACCAACCAGTTAACTCGGTGCACAGCAGATACTCAACAGATTATCCTCATCATATTTCCATACACAAAATGTCTCTCTGGTCTTCTATAGACATCCTTGAGGAAGTTTTTCCAATAAATGTTTATCAGTAGTTGCAGTAGTAATATACAGCTCTGTTTTATGTTGTTTATGATTAATTTTTAAGCTATGAACAAGACACAAAATTTTCCTATTTTAGTAAATGGAGAGATAATAGGAAAAAACCTTTTCCTGCATAGTTTGTTCTATAATCATTCTAGATATTCACTCAGCATCTTTTCCTGAGCTTCCCCAAGGTCATACCACTTCCCAGAGACTGTGTTGATGTGCTACAAATTTGCTGGGAGTCTCCTTAATCTTTTGGCACTCCCGAATGCTGCCTGATAATTATATTTTAACTTTTTATTTTGAGATACTTTCAGACACAAGAAATTGCAAAACTTACCTGGGCATAGTAGCATTCTCCTGTAATCTCAGCACTCTGGGAAACTGAGGCAGGTGGATTGCAAATTTGAGTCCAGCTTGGGCAACTTAGTGAGTTAATGAGACCATATCTCAAAAAGGCGGGTGGCTAGGGTTATAGTTCAGAGTGCAAGCCCTGGATTCAATCCTCATTACAGGAAAAAAAAAAAAAAAAGAGGAAGTTGCAAAACTAGCTCAGAGTTTTGTTGACGTTGCTCAACTTCCCACAATGATAATCATGATGATAATGTTTCATGTAACCCTAAGGAATCGAGACCAGGAAATGGATACTGGTACATTACCATTAGCCTAGCTGCAGACCATATTCTGCTGCCTTCTAATTATATTAAATCTAGGGATCCACAGCACTTTGGAAGCATTTAGAATTTCATAAATTTCAACATTGTTGTTTATCTTTTAGATTATTTTTGAATCCTTTCCAATTGGCAGTCAATTAAAAAATTAATTCCCATTGGGTCAACAAATACTTGGAAGACCCACGTGGTACACATTTGACGTGGTCTGGAGCTTGTGTGCTGCTTCCTGCATCATCCCTAGTGCACACGCACAGAGAACGTTCTCCCCAGATCTGAGAGATTCTCCAAGACAAAGAATCCTAAAGAGCAGTGCGAGATAAGAGAACCTAGGACAGAGAACTGGGGAATCTGAGTTCTGATCACAGTGACCAACACGTATTGAGCGGTTAGTGTGACAGTGTGATCAAGGCTTTATCTACTTCGTTTTATTTAATACTCTCAGCCACCTTTGAGGTGGATACCATTAACACCCCCACTTTACAGAAGCAAAAACTGAGCTCAGAAGTGTTCACCTTGCTCAGATTCTTACATCTCAGTGGTGGTCAGGGCTTAAACCCACACAGTCTGAAGTCACAAACTGCTTGGTTTTACGTTGTGGGGCTCCCTCCTCAGTTCAGGGTGTTCGTCACACACTTTGGCTGTGATTCTCACTGACTGCTCTGGGTTCAGGGCAGCTCACTTGATTTCTCCGAGTGCTCTTGACTCACCTGCCACGGGCTTATTGGAGGAGACCTGTCACTATCCTTCCGTGTCAGAGAAGTTGGTTTTCGTGGTGAAACTTCTTCTGGTAGAGTAGGGGAACTGAAACTCTGAAAACACTCAAAAGATCCGCTCAAAATTTCTACCCTGTCCCTCCTTTGTAAGTGCTTTTAAGATTGGGGAGGACTTCTGTCCTAGCCAGAGGACTCGTGTGTGTGTGTGTGTGTGTGTGTGTGTGTGTGTGTGTGTGTGTGAGTGTGATGTATGTCCAGCTCTCCTGCCTGGCCTCATAGGTAGCCTTAATTGCGAGAAGCCACAAGAATGGGATGTGAGGGCTTTATCTGCGTGTACCTAATTGATTTTGCATTTTCCACCAAGGAAGGTCAAAATGAAACTTGTTTGTAAAGGGTCTTTAAACTGTGCGGGCTTGGGCTCAGTTATAAAAACTAACAGACCAAGGCACTGAATCGAATGGCTTAATTTTTCTTCAGGTTTTGGGCTGAGCACATCACTCGACTAAGGTAAAGATTTTCACATTTATAGGTCCTGAATGTGGGTTAAGTCTCAGCTCATAAATTTCACCAATGGCCTTGCTTGAGTGCCTGCGATATGGCCTAGACTCTGGGGATGAATGTGTAATCACATTAGTGTGATAAATTAAAGGGACCCACGTTTTTTAAATCATCAGGCAGAGCTGCATTAGAGAAGATACTGTTAGAGATCAGAGTTATGATGATAAACAGGCTCATAGAATTGGCTTTTGCTAACCTCCTCCTGGTAGAGATTGTGATGTTCATTCTGAATCATTCCTGGAAGGTCTCTGCTTACACCAGTGATGAGCTGAAACCCAAAGCATAATGCCATTTCCTGAGTATTTGTTCTTCAGTTGTAACATATACCAGGAATGAGAAGGGTTCCCTGGATGTGTTCTCTCATTCTTATCCTGATTAACTCTTATAGGCAGTGCCAGAATCAGCCATATAATCTGCAGGGCCCAGTGCAACATAATAATGTGAGTCTCTTCTTAAGAAAATTATTAAGATTTTAGAATGGGGACGGCGGAGCATTGCACCAAGTGTGGACAGGGTCTGAGTGCGGAGGCTACGGTATGACTGTTGGGTGAACACTCACGGAACTGCCTCTGGAACCTTTTGTGATGCTGGACCTGGAATGAGTTGATTTAGAGCAACTGGGGGAGTAGACTGTAA
Organism: Cuniculus paca; assembly: GCA_004365215.1. Classification (NCBI taxonomy): domain Eukaryota; kingdom Metazoa; phylum Chordata; class Mammalia; order Rodentia; family Cuniculidae; genus Cuniculus; species Cuniculus paca. The sequence continues at coordinate 1,346 of RJWT010039728.1, read as the reverse complement.
ATGCTTCAAGGGCAGGGGCTGCAGCTGCCTATTTTGGTGATAGGAGTTTGGCAAGGCACCTGACTGAGTACAAACATAGGAGATGTTTGTGGAACAGAATCAGCAGAGCTGTTCTCTGCATCTGTCTCTGGGATTTCATGTGATTCTCTCAGGTTCCATGCATCAGGAATCTGAGTTTACCTCTGGGGTGCTCAGAAAGGACCAGAACAAGAACTAAATTCTCTAATGAAATCCACTGTCTTGACTGCTTTGAGAAGAAGAGAAAACCTGTATAGAATACCTTTCCTCTGTGTGTGTGTGTGTGTGTGTGTGTGTGTGTGTGTGTGTGTGTGTGAAGTTCTGGTGATTTTTCACTGCCAAATAGAAAAAAGGCTGACAGACAGCTGTCATCCAGGGCAGTGAATGGCTGAGGTGGCTCTGTGTCTTGGTCTTAGAAGGAAGCTGATGTCCTCTTGGCTTTTCATTTTTGCTGTTTTCTGCTTGGACTCTGCCCTTCTTAACTGAATGGAAAGCCGTTGGAGAGAGTCTGTGATTTCAGGGCCCACTGCAGGTCACCCTTGTCACTCCTGAATCACAAAGAGTGCCACCTCCCAAAGTTGGTGTAGGGGCACAGCGCATCTTGGAGAGGAAACCAAATCCAGGGCACAGGCGTCCCTCCCCTGGAGCAAATGGTTATGGTGCTTGGAAGGAGCCGTGATCTTTTGTGTTGAGTCTTTGTTCTCTTCCAGCATGTTGAGCCCAGACTTGTCCAAGCCCAGTGGGTGCCCTTTCCCTCTCTAAAGCCAGGAGAAGGTAAGAGTAGCATCCAGGGCTGGCTGCCAAAGCGGGGGCTCCCAGCCAAGGGGAGCCTAGACTTTTAAGGATTTAAATAGGAACTGGGATCTTGAATGGGGATTAAAATTACCTTTATACTGGGGAGCAATGTGGGAGGTTGGTGCTCTGCTCAGAGCAAATAGGTAGAGGAGCACGGGGGGAGGGAAACGTATCCTTGCTTGGATTTCCTCCTTCTTCCAGGTTTGTACAGAGGCCACTGGACATGTGAGCTCAGAGCAAGCCAGGATGCTGTGCTCTCCTCGCATTGTCACAAGCTGATGAGTCTAAATGGACTGGGAGCAAGAAAGACAGAAACTGTGTTTTTTGCCTGTTGGCTGTGGAGAGAACACGGGGCAGGAAGTGCACTGTTCTGGGGAGCTGTGAGGGGAAGTTGTACCTGGGTTGTTTGGAATTGGATCCTCCCAATCATGGGAGGACGCAGCCAGTACTTAACTTACTCAGTCAATAACAAATAGAACACCTGCATGTTCAGGAGAAAGCTCATTTTATTTACTTTCCTTGTTTGAAAATCT
>RJWT010039727.1:0-12617 GCA_004365215.1 Cuniculus paca | reverse complement strand
CTGGAAATAGAGCAGGAGAACAGTTGCAGTGAGGAAGGACAAGGGACTAGATACAGTACACAAGGTCGTGCCTCTGTGTCCTACCCATACACACCCAGAAGTGTGTTTCACCAATCCTCTAGGCTAACAGTGGTGAACCCATGGTATATGTTATTTGTTTTTCTTTTAAGAGAAAACATATTAACGTATGAGTTGCCTTTTCTAAACTAAAAGTGGGTTTTGGGGTTGCGATTTGGGCACTTGTCTCTAAAAGGTTTGTCATCACTCCTCTAGGCAGTTCCCAAGCCAGTCAAGTTGACATAATGAAGCTGAACCCTCACAAAGTACCATCAAGGGAAAGTACAGCCTAGAAGAGAATTTAAGACAGACCTACCTCACCCTATAGGGTCACTCACTTCAGTTTTGACTACCTCTCAGTATTGTCTGTGTGAGGGTGAGGTAGGTCCTTGAGAAGAGTGGAGATATGTGAGAGGTCCCAGGAAAGGGATGATGCTTGGTCAGGATGGTCATAAAATGCTTCTCTAAGAAGGTTACATTTAAGCACAGGCTTAAAGAATGAGGAGTCATGCCATGAATGGAGGGGAGATCATTCAAGACAAAAGAAATTCATATGGATAAAATACTTGAGGTGGAATAACTCCAAGGGGTATTTGAGGAACTGAAAGAAGATCTGTGTGGCTGGAATATAATGGTAAGATTTATACATTTGGAGAATGAAACACATTAGTTTACTGAAAGGAGATATATATATGTATTACATATATGTTAAGGAGTTTGAGGGTTTTTTCTTAAGGCAGTACAAAGCCTTTGAAAAATTTTAAACAGGAGAGTGATTTAATCTCATTTCTATTTTTGAAAAATTTTACTGTATGTATGCTGTACTTCCATTTCTGAAAAGGGCAAAAGACTTTTTAAGGAATAAAGATGACTCTGTCTCCTTGTGGAAGATTAGAAGCAAAAGAGGAAGCAGATTGAACAAGGTGGGAGGTATTGCTGTAGGTTTTTTAAAAATTTTTTTTATAAGCGATAATGATGTCCTGGAAAAAGAGTAAAATTGGAGAGAAAAGGACATATTTAGGAGGCAGAAATGATAAGGTATTATAAATGGAGAATGAAGAGTAGAGAAAAACGAAGACTAGCTCTGAATTTCCAGGCTTGAACAGTGGGGTAAGTGGAGTGTTATTTACTGATTCTAGAGAGATTTTGGAAAGAATAGATGAGCAAAACCAAGAGTTTGATTTCAGATTCCTTCCATTTGAGATTGCTGTGAAACTTCCAAATTGACACCAGGATGAATACATAAAACTGGAACACAGAGTGCTATATGATTTAAACATAAATCTGTGTTCCAGCTCAGGGGTGAAGCACATATGTAATCCCAGCATTCTGGGAGTCTGAGCTAGTAGGCTTGTAAGTTTAAACTCAGCCTGAGGAATTTAGTGACTTAGTGAGACTGTCTCAAAATAAAAACAAATTTTAAAAAGGATTGAGGATGTAGTTTACTGCAAAGTCCCTGGGCTCAATCCCCATTCAATCAATCAATCAATCACTTTAATCAAACAAACAAGTCTGTATCCCATCAACATATTTAGGTAGTATATATACTCAGAAACTTGCCTCAGATCACAAAAGGAGAGAGTAGAGACAAAGTAGAGAAGAGAGTATAAGGGCCAAACTCAACAAAGGTCTAACATTTTGGTGTGAGACTCCAGCAAGAAGACTGATGAAGAATAGTCAGAGAGGAAGGTCAGGAGAATGATTTGACTCAGGGGAGGGAACCAGAAGATGCATCCCCAAAATATGAAAAATTATTGAGCTGAAAGCAATTAAGCCAAAGCAAGTACAGGAACTCTCTGCCCCCTCTTTCTGTTTACCTAAAAGCAGAACACAGATTTACAAAGATACAAGAAAAGATACCCCATAACCCCCCCCCCACACCTTATACCAAGGAGAACAAAAGTTAACAGCTTTGGACTCCACCTGGCGATGGGACCAGAGGACTCTACATTAACAACCTTTACCATCTAGTCTTTATCTGCCACTTATTTGCCTTGACCCAAGTTGCCACCCTCAGAGGCTCAAAGATTTTTTCCTTTGTCTTGTCTGTCACTTCTCTAAAAAATTTACTCTTCTTTATTGCAGATGCTGTAAACTGGAATTCAAAGCCACTTCTTTGAGAACTCCTCATTTCCTGGTTATCTCTTGTGTATATGAAATATACATGTTAATAATTTCTGTTTATGTTCTTGTTAATTTGTCTTTTAGAACAGAGGCCCTGCCCAATTAAGAACCTATGAGTATTATTCTTCTCCTATGTAACAAAGAACTCATAAAAATAAGTATTTCAAGAAAGAAATGCTGAATGCTTCTGAGAGAGTCAATAAGATGAGTTCTAATATGTAGCCGCTGGTTTTGGAAATAATATAGTGAACTTGATGTGAGCAGTGTTCAAAAGGTAGGGCTCAGGGACACCAAATTAGAGGAGATTGAGAAGTGATGAGAACTAAGGAAATTGAAATAGTAGATGTAGACAGTTCCAAGCTGAAACTGAACATAAATGGTTTATTTGGCAGAACACTTCACATATCCACCAAAGGAGCAATGTTAGATACATAAATACTGCTGTTATGTCAAAGGGTTGCAGTGTCATGGCCACTGGGATCATTTTGCCCAGACACACCATTAGTCTTCCTCTCTGCTAGAAGTCATGGATGTACTTTAGGGTTTACCTTCCAGCTAGACTCTTGAGGAAATCTTGCACCGAAAAATTCCTGTGGATACAGTTTTTTCCCCAAGATTTGTTGCAAATTTCACCTCTCTTGGAATTCTCCTTAAGTAAAAGTAATATTTTTTTTCTGAACCCCCACAGTATGTGTACATGTTTTACTGCATGTGTCGAATTGGCTTATAATCATTTGAGAGTTCCAACTAGACACTGTCTAGGGAGGGGATTTGGTTTGAAAGTGAGATTGGCTCCAAATGCTTCAATCAAACAAATAAGCCCAATTTACAACAGGATTCTAGCCTTTTATACTGTGCAGAATTCCTATATCCCTCACTTCTTCCCATCTTTTTTCTATTCCATTCCATCTCCACCCAAGATTATTACAATAGAATTAAGATTGAACAAATCATCCAGCCACTTTATCTATGTTTTGAACACAATAGGACTCAAAATACATTTGTAGCCAGTTTTCTGTAGTCTAACTAAAAGCAGCATTTTCTGTTTTAACCCAGTATATTTCCAGTCCCATTCTCAGGTAGGATAATCACAGCTGTGTTGTTTAGGAAATCTTCATAAAGACTCAAAAATAAGTTACTAGGAAACTAGATTTCTACATATGCTGGTGAAAAAATGTGCTGCTGATTTCCAAACATTGGCCTTTTCCTCAGGTTTGAAGAAATAACTTACGATTTCTTGGGAAACTGACTTTCTAGGGAGCTTCTCCTGTACTCTAGCAGTAAGTGGGCATGTGTTGACTTTATTACTGATTTGTGATATTATGTCTTTCAGAACCAGAGGCAGGAGAGGTGTCCCCTCCAGTCGGTGCTGGTGTCAACAGCAACAGCTGGACCTTTAAGTACGGACCAGGCAACCCCAAACAATCCGGTCCCGGTGAGTTGCCAGACAAATTCATTATCCCAGGATCTCCTGCAATCATCTCCATCCGGCAGGAACCTACTAACAGCCAAATTGACAAAAGTGACTTCATAACCTTCGGCAAAAAGGAGGAGACCAAGAAAAAGAAGAAAAAGAAGAAGGGTAACAAGACCCAGGAGAAAAAGGAGAAAGGGAACAGCACGACTGACAACAGTGACCAGTGAGGTCATCAAATGGAAACAAGCCACTTAGCCAGTTTTTGTAATAATGGCAAATCTCTCCCATGTAGCAACTCCCTGCTCCTTTCTCCTGTCAACATGAGTCCTATTAGAGACCTCAGAAATCTGCAGAAAGTTCCCTGTGTCTGTCTAGATCGCATTTAACAGATTTTGTCTTAAAAGCTTTCCTAAGTCTGGTGTTAACTCTTTCTCTCCACTCTGGCTTGTTTTCAGAACCTAAAAAGCAGACCCAAGTTTCCTTTCTTCTCCGTCGCAAAGGAGAGGCTTCCCAGCCCCGCCAGTGAGAGGTTGGACTCTCTGCCCTGTGCTCCGGGGATCCTGTCTTGATGACACTTGCAGGGCAGGCTGAAAGGTTTTGAGATTGAGCAGCTTGGGTGTTTGTGACCACTGGGTATGTGTGGCCACCGCTGTTATTCAAGCATCAGATACTGGCTGATATGGGCCACATTAGACTAGTACACAAGAAAGGCGGGGAAACGGGCAAATAAACAGAAGGAGTTATCGAGTAGGAGGGGAAATGTGAAACCAAAAGAGACCAGACTTTCTAAATCTTATAATTCAAGAAGTGGTGGCCACCCTCTAGCAAACAAAACTACTCCTACTGACAAGGCTTCAGGAACGTTTAAAGTCTGTTGGCTGTGGCGTCATTTACTTAAAACTTGCGTTGAAAGTACAAGCCAACAGTTCAGTGTTTAAGAGAGGGCCAGCCAGGGCAACAGATGCAGATCTGATGTGTTTCCTGTTTGTGTCCTTGTGCTCACTTTATTAACAATTCTTTTGCACACAATGTTTATGAAAAGGCCAGATCCTTTTCCAATAATACATATGCAAAAGCAAAAGAAAAAAGAAAACCCCAACACCTCACTTTATGCTGTTTGTTGTTTGATAGATTTATTTAAAAAGAAAGTCTATAGCTATAAATCTTTAAAGAAAAATATGATGAATTCCCCTAAACTCCCCTCAAAAGAGAATCCAGTCTACAGCCATTTAAATGATCATTGCTGCTACAGAAGTGCTTTAAGAGAATTGCCTGAAACATCTGTATTATACCAGCCACCTGCCAATCACAGCTTTACTCTTTCAGGTCACTCTGGGGCTGCCTCTTGCATGTATTAATTAAATAAAAGGATCTTTCTCTCTCTTTTCTAAGAAAAACGATGTGCACTTTGAATACACAACTTGTCTAACCAACTCTATCAAGACCCAGAAATTGAAGAAAAATATTGTTTTCTCATACATACAGTGAGCAGACTTTTCAATCCTCTAATTCTGTGACTTGTCTTGGTGTGCTAGCTTACACCTTCTCTGGTTTAGTTTTCCTTTTCTATAACACTCTGAATTGCTAATATTACTAACACCTATGATGTTACCTGAAATCAATCTCCCATATGTATGCTGTATGCTATTATAAGACTCCTGAAATATACTTACTCTGTGCTTGTGTATGTGAATGTTAATGCAATTATTACCTAGAGTGAATTTTAAGCTTTATCGTTGAATGTAATTCCATTATATTTCCTTTTGTACACCTGTGGAAAAAGTGGAATAGTGTTTTTTTAATCATTGTTAATCAGCTTTTGTGTATGAAAGACACAGTAAAATTTCTTTCTTAAATCAAGATACTGGTGATTCAAGGAATTTTATTTATGGTCAGCCAAGAGCTGTCTCTTGCCAAGACTCCTGCTGGCAAGGGAATGAATAAAGCTGTTTTTTCCTAGTAACAATTCTGGAAGGAATAATGAAGATATTCCCTGAGGGTGTACAAGCACAAATTTTACCAATCTGACCTCTTTGAAGTGGCAGAATGCTTTGAAATTGGAATGCTATCTGGAATATCAGCTCATAGAAAATAATAAAATGTACCGTCATCTTAAATAAGATTTTTAATTTTGTTATGTATAACTTAGAAGTTTGATTGATTATATTATCTATTTAAAAGAATATAAAAGGGGTAGGAGTCTGTTATTTAAAAACACATTAAATCTCAAAAAACACTGTCTTGTCTATTTTTAGCTTCATTCTCCCATTTTTGAAGGGTGTGTAACTTCAGCTCTGCAGGATTGCATGGGGTAAAACTTGTTGCCAACACATGTGAACCATTGCTACATTGTAGGTTGTGATCATTTTGCCCCACTGAAGCCCATGTAACTGACCTTACGTGCCTTTTGAACTAGGAGAATCGGGCTAATTTATTAATGATGATAATTATAATGTATCTGTACAGCACTTTTTAAATTTGCGAAGTGCTTTCCAATCCATGTTAGTTACTAGTTATTACAGCTGTAAGGATAAAACACGTCATGTAGATTTATTTTTAATTGGTGCTATTGGTATTTCCTCTGTTATTGCTAATAAATGGAAAATGGTGGTATGAAAGAAATGGTGGTCATTTATAGGCATAGGAGAAAACAGAACATTGACTTTTTGTTAGCCATTATTACTGAAGAAAATAGCAGCAGTATGAACCTTATCACTCTCTGGTTATTACCCTGCTTTTTATGTTCGTCACTAAGGCAAAACACCCAGTGGATCGATAATCAAAATCCACAGTATTACCAGAATAGGTAGCCATGAGATTGCTAGTACACTATTCTATCTTATCTGATAGGAATAGAAACAAATCAGTTTTTATCACTAAAGCCAATTGAATCATTTTGTTCATTGTTTATCCCTTGCACTATTCTACATTTGAAAAGTCTAATAATGCTCCGAGAAATTTGTAACTTTTATTGATTACAGAGTAAATGTCAGCTATTCTACTAAATAAGTTCAGTTCATAGTACCTGTTCTGTAACAAATACATTTTATTGTCCCTCTATAGTTAAATTTTCATAAGCATAGGTTTTAGATGCATTGCTTCTCAACTTGGAGCAAGCCCTATCCCCCTAGAGGACATTTTGTCAATGTCTAGAACCATTTTTGGTTTTCATTAGGGGATGTTATGGGGCATCCAGTGGGTAGAGACAAGAGATGCTGCTGAACACCCTACAACACACAGAATAGCCCCCCAGAACAAATACTTTTCCTGATCCAAATGCCAAGTTGAGTAACCTTGAGATAGAGTGACTATATAATTTGTTTAGTTCACTTTTAAAACAGAAAGGAGACACCATTAACAAGTACTTCCAGATTCAAGATGTAAACAGGTTGTCCCTGCTATGTGGGATGCATGAAGACTGTTTATTAAATAAGTTGTTACAGCTTCATCACCAACTAGATGGGGAACCTTGGGAAAGATGCTACTGTACTTCTCTCAGTTTTTCAGTCTCAGTGTCTTCATTTCTAAATTAGTAATGATTGTAGTACATGCTTTGTATATTTGTGGGAAAATTTTATCAAAATAATCTCAAAAAGGTTTTAACATCATGTCTGACATATCATAGTTCTCAATAAATATTGTCAATAATATTTTTCTTTTATTTCCTCATCCTCTTTTTATAGGTATAGGTACTTTTCCTATTGATTAAAATGTAAATGAGAGATAGTTAAATAAATCAACTAGTAAATAAATCAGGAAGTAAAATATTTTATTTATTATTCCACTTTTTCCTCACCCTGGAGGAAAAGAAGCAAAGTCATTTTCATAACTCTGTACCCATTTCTGTCAGTTCTCCAAGTATTCAAGAGACCAGTCTGTTTAAAACTGTTGCAACTTAATGATCAATGATCTGAAAACCAGAGACCAAAGGTTGAAGTCATTCTGCATGTTCAAATGGGTAAATTTCATGTGAATCTATGTAGAACAGCATGTGAGAGAATTATCCGCAAAAACTTCTTTTAACAGATGGGCAAAAAGGACCCTATACAACCAAAACATCTACAGACCTACCTAGAATTCCACCAATAATAAAGAACAATTCAAGTTGCATGTTTCTTAAGGGACAAGCTTCTTTGTAAGGGTCTCAGTTACAGAGTACAGGATTCACTCTTTAGATGATTCGCAATTGATCTCATTTTCAGGGATGAGATTTCCCAATGAGTGTCTAAAGCCTTGGCTGTTAGCATTTCTACTCCTGGAAAAATTCCAAGTCTCAGGATCCCATGATAGTGCATTTTATGCTTTTAAAGTTCAAAACCAAATGCTAAAGTACAAGTGTAGCTGACCAAACACTAATTCAGCTTGTGTTAAATCTAGATTTTAAAACCACCAAAACATTAAAAGATGCACTAAAAACAAGTAAACAAAAACTACAGACATACTTCTTCAGGAACTGAAAGTCCTAGGAGTTTCCCTAGGAAATGGCAAGTTGTCCACTCCTTAGCTCCACTTAACTATATTTTCATGTGCTTTCTCGCCTTGTAGAAAAAGTTGATCATGTTATTTCCCACCAAATTAACTTTGCTGTTGACTGGAAGTATACAGTTTAACCAAAATATCCCTTATGATTTTGAGTATACATACATACATACACACACACACACACACACACACACACACACACCCCACATGGATAGACAGATAGATGGACAGCAGGAGATGTCAGGGAAAGAGTATGGTGTCGCCAGGCATAGTGGTGCACACCTGTAATCCCAACACTTGGGAGGCTGAGGCAAGAGGATCACTGTGAATTTGAGGCCAACCTGGGCTAAAAAGTGAGTTCAAGGCCAGCTTGAACTGCATAGTGAAACCTATCCTCCTTTTTAAATTGTGCCTAAAAGTGGTACATAACAACATTACTATTACAACCTCAGATAAAATGCTTGGTTTGTTCTCCTGAGGTTGATCCATGGAAAAGTGCCTACTAAACATGAAAATCTTAAAAGTCTTTTGCACTAAAAACAAACAAACAAACAAACAAACTATGAATTTATCTTTGAACTGAAGCTTCTCCAAGAATGAAGTAGATTTGCTTCCATAATACATAGTCTAGTAAAAAAATATATATATATATAGTCTAGTCTGCTTAGAGAAATGAGGAAATAAAAATGAAAGCCATGAAATGAAGAAATAAGGTATTGAAAAACATAAAGCACAGCCATTCATTAGGTTATAGAATTATATGACTTGGGGATTATCAATCCACAAAGAACATCGGCAATTTAGAGAACCAGTCAGCCAGTAGCTATTCTTAGAGCAGAGCTAAAAAAAAAACTGACAACTCATGCATAAACATATAGGAGGACTGATTAAACAGCTTCCATTTTTATGCTTTGCTATCACTATGGTTATGTTATTTAATTTTAGGTGATATTGACTTTTTATTATAAAATCAGTTTATGTTCTAAAAAACAAATAAAATAATCCAGAGATATATTAAGAAAAACAATCCCCTTCATGAGCTTCTTTCAACTATCCCTCATGCAAGAATCCAATGTTAATATTCTGTTGTTTTTTTGCATTTTCTCTAGGCGCATATTTATGCTTATCACATAAACATAGGTTTGTTTTCTTTTTTGTTTGGTTGCTGTTACTGGTTTTGTTGTTGTTACTGGTTTTTGAAATAGGATCTCACTGTTTAGCCCAGTTGGTTTTAAACTTTTGGCAATCCTCCTGCCTCAGCCTCCTAAATGCTGGGATTACGGGTGTATGCCATCATGCCCAGGTAGGTTTTTTTCTTTTTAATAAAAACAAAATAATTGCTACCCTATCTTTTTTTTTTTTCACTTTGCATTTTTTTAAACTTTAAATAACATGAAGGCTTCTCCAGGTCAACTCTAGACCATTCTTTTAAATTTCTGTATAAATTCTATACAGTGGCTAGATGACAGTGCACCCAGCTTTTCCTTTATTAATGACATTTCATTTAATCCAGATTTTTGCTATTATAACCAAAAAGTAGTACTTTTTTCAAGAATAAGTTTAGGGCCTGAGTTTTATAAACACTGGTCTCGATATAAACTCACGAGGAAGTTTGGGAGGTCATTATATACTTCATGTGACTTCCATAACAATCATATTCCTCTGAACACAGACTCATTTTTAGTACTCAGTGGTGAGTTCAGGTTCTATATGTGGATGGAAAGCAAACAGGAATTCACCAAAAAAGACAAGAAGATTTATTGAAAAATTTGTCTTCATTTACTTACACAGAATAATTTCCTGGGTGCTGTATTTCACACAAAAACTTCTTCATTCAATCATGGATTGAGATGTATGTATGAAAGGAGCCTCAAAAAAATTTCAAATACTTGCCTAGACCCATGACATTTTAATATCATCTGGTTGAACACTGAGTAGAAAGCATTCTAATTTTCTTCTAGATTGTTACATTTTAGCTGAGAAGTAAACATATGATCTTAATACCTGTGGAACTGATTTCATTTTAAGAAAAATAAATTGCTTGTCAAATAATGTCTCTGAAAGTCATGGATCAAGAAAACCATTCATGTGTTTTAAAAAGTCTCAATTACAAAATCATCTGGCTCATAAATCTTAGAAGATTTTTCTCCCTAAATTGCTTGTGCTATTTAGTTCCCAACTCAGTCTTTCAAAAAAGAATTGCATTCCTGAGTCCTTAGTTTTCCATTCTCTATAGCTAACAGTATTTTCCAGAAAAAAAACCACATATTTCTTCTCAGCTGCAGTAGCTTTGCAGGTCACCTTCCTCTTTGCCCTAAGTCTAGGGCCAATTTTCCAGGAACCCTGAAGGCTGGAACCTTCAACCTTTCTCACAACTGTCTTGTCTTGCCTTGCCTTGCCTTGCTTTGCCTTGCCTTTTTCTTTTTCTCCTCTTTGCTTTGCTTTGCTTTGCTTTGCTTTGCTTTGCTTTGCTTTGCTTTGCTTTGCTTTGCTTTGCTTTGCTTTGCTTGCTTGCTTTCTTTCTTTCTTTCTTTCTTTCTTTCTTTCTTTCTTCTTACTGGGAATTGAACTCAGGACCTCATGCTTGCTAGCCAGGGGCTGTGCTGCTGAGCTATATCCCTGAACCTCACAACTTTTTCTGTGGCACAACAAGCTAAAAGCCCAAATCAGATGTCTGGTAAGGCAATTCTAGAGTATCGGTATGTGGTACACATATTTGGGAGTAGTAAATGAGCTAGGATGACAGTGCTAGATCTCACCTAGGGATAAGTATAGGGTAGGGAGATCTTGTGCAGAGTGAGCTGAAATCAGGTAAAATTAGAATTATTCAGGTACATTCTTTGAATAAAGTTGGAATGATAGGGCCAAGAGAATATGGGGATAAGAGATATAGATTATAGAATAGATTCTCTGGTTGCAAGTTAAAGAAACCAAATTCATTTAACTTAAATTTAAAAAAAACATGATTTACTATAATGACATGAATTTGAGAATGAGGCTAGGCTTCCAGAACAGAACAAGACCAGTAATTCAAAATCCAGAATTATTTTAAAATTTTATCTTCTATAATTATCTCTCTTAATTTGTTTCATTCTTTTCTATCATTACAGACCAGCTCTTCTCTTTTCTATGACTTCTAAATATATATTCCCTTGGTTCTAGAGTTTCATGGAAACCTAACTTCTGTTTCTAATTCCTAATTCTAAATTCTTCATGGATTTTCTACACCTTGCACAATATTACATGCTATCAGTCTTTCTCATTTTTGAAAACATGATAAGCAAATGATTGTCATTTAATTTGCATTTCTCTAATCTTACTGAAGGTGCACATTTTTTCCCCATCTCTTCCATCAGAAGAGTACAATTTGATGGGTCTAACTTATGCTATCAACTATTTACCAGAATACAAGATGCCTTTAAGTAGGTGTGCAGCAAATTTGGCTTTGAAACAAAGTGAAAAATTGATGGTGTTGTTTGGCCCAGTGGATATATTAGATAAAATACAATATGATCTCAGAATCAATGTTCAGTCTATATATTTGTGCAATGGATAATTACTGTAATAAATGCAGGCTTGGCATTTCAGCAGAAGGAACATAGTGCATTAGGCCTGTGTCCCAGGGGGCTCACTAGATTGAGAATTTAGAAACCATCAAGCATAGGAGCCCAATTGCCTTAGTTCTAGAGCTCCATGCTTCAGTCTTCATAAGGACCAAACCAGAGGATACAAAATTTTGTTTTTCATTTTCCTGAAAAGGAAAACCTGAAACTCACATGCCATTGTTCCTGGTTCTTTGGGTACATGAATGGACATATGAACAATTCCCCAAGTAGCACACCTGGAGCTTGCTCTTTGTAGGTATTAGATTTATTGAAAAAGTACTAACAATAAACACAGGAAACTTTAACACAAATGTCCGACTATATATCAGGAAAAATAATTTAAAAGAATGAATATCTCTAAAGATCTTAGAAATTATAGGGCACAGAGGAAACACAATAAATATGATCTATTTTTAAAAACTTGACAGTATGGCATCCAAACTCATTTTGTGTAACTGAGAATTATTTTCTGCTTCTTTCTTTTCCCAGTTCTCCAATTTTCCTTATTAAATCCTCTTTTCATCTTACCATATACAGTGAGAATCAGGTTATGGTTGAAACTTGCAATAACCACTGAGAAAAAAACAAACAGAAACTCAACAAGCCCCCCTCCAAAAAATCAATTTACATTAAAGTGAGTCTACCTAATATTTAATTAGGTTAAAACTTAACTTTTCCAATTCAATGCATCTCATATGTGACTTTTCCTGAGTATATTTGCATATTTTAAGTGTTAGTTAAAACTGGGAGCGGTAGTACACACCTATAATCCTGGATATTCTGGAGGCTGAGGCAGGAGGATAGCAAGTTTGAGGTCAGTCTAGGTAACCCCTTTCTCAAGCTGAAATTAAAAAAAAAAAAAGAAAAAAAAGGGTGGCGGGAAGGGGGGAAAATAGCTCAGTGGTTGAGCACTTCCTCAAGGTTATGGGTTC
>RJWT010039726.1:0-12624 GCA_004365215.1 Cuniculus paca | reverse complement strand
ATGTAAAGTACAGCAGGGTGACTACAGTTAATGAAGATACTTGGTTTTCTTGAAAAATGCTGACAGAGTGAATATTGAATGTTTTGTCACAAAAATAATAGCTATGTAAGGCAGCACAATTGTTAATTAGCTAGATTTAACCATTCCATATATATTTCTAAACATTGCATGGTACACAAAAATTATATACAATTTAATACAAGCATTTTGTTTATTTATTTTTTTAAAAAGGATAAAACCAAGGAAAATAAAACAATAAAACCAAAACAAACCACAGTAAGTGATACAGGACTTCAAAACATTGCAAAATCAACATTAGTTACCATAATTCCTTTTGTTGTCTTCAAAATAACTGCAGATACCTTCGGACATAGTAAAACTCAAACAGAACACAATAGAATAGAAACAATAAAAACAAAACAATGGATAATGCATTCATTTTAAAAAGAAAGAAAATAATACTGAATGATTATTATTTCCCAAGCATCATACTAAATGTTTTACTTGAATTATCTCACACTGCTCTTACAACAATCTCATTACTATTTTAAATATGAGGATGGGTTCCAGCACCCAGCAGGCTATCAATGAAGTAAACTGAAATGAAAAATGATCCATCTACATGCATAATCTATTGATGTGACATTATACCAACTTAAACTTCAGTTTCACTAATAATAAGTATCTCATTCAACACCTCCACTGCACAGTGTTAGATAAAGTAGCTGACATTTGCCCATGGGTTCTACTTTTTCCAAAAAGAGAATGAAAGGAAATCAACCAGAATCAGTGTCAATTGCTGCATTGTACCAAACACCTGACCTTAAACTACTGATTCTCAGGCACTAAAGAGCTTATTTCAGGACTTTCAATGGTACCTTCGTTTCAAAGTGGAAACTGGACAACACAAACTAGTGTATATAATTGTTACCCATCGATAGTTACTTTAAATTTAACTCTAGGCATTAAGTGCCTCTTGGAGAAATACCCTTATCTGAGTAAAACCAGACATCCAAACTCTATCCACATGGCTTCAAACAGAATAAAACAAGAATTACAGAACTGAATTAAATTCAGGTCTACCTATTTTACCCATAGAATCTGGCCATGTAACATCTGACCTCTGGAAAGGATGAAAACAAGGAGCCAAGAGAGACTCTGCTGCGAAGCACCATCGACCCTATGCTAGCCCAGCTTCAGGCTGGGGTCTGCAGCACACAAATTGTGGCTGCACAGGCTCCATCAGGGGAGAAGCCAAGATTCTGTCTTTAGCTTTTGAAGCAGCTCTTGATCTTATAAGGATGTCAGCTGTTTGCTTTGCAGCACAACCAAACAGTAACAATTTCAGATCTTTGGGTCCATTAAATCATGTCTTTGAAA
The DNA here is from genome assembly GCA_004365215.1 of Cuniculus paca. NCBI lineage: Eukaryota > Metazoa > Chordata > Mammalia > Rodentia > Cuniculidae > Cuniculus > Cuniculus paca. Next base: position 11,244 of record RJWT010039726.1, on the reverse strand, counting down.
AGATAATTAAATCTCCATAGATAAAGATGCTGATATAAAAGGTACTGTTGTTGATGTCTTTGAGCTCAAATCTAGTTCAGCTTAGTTTAATTTAAAGCAGAATAATATCAGGCTTTACATTAAATCAGTAGAGTTTGGACCAAAGTTTGGAAGGCTTTTGATGTAGTCATAATAGATCTCTTGATAACCTATGAAATGTTCTGAAATTGCATTGAAATGGGGTTGGGAATTTTGCCATCTTCAGATGAAATGATTAGAGTTTCAGCCAAAGTTCTGTGATTATGATGAATTGATTCAATATCTATCATTAATTGGGAAAAAAACTTGGTACCCACCCTGGATGTGCTATTTTCAGACCCCATCATTGGTTTTTCAAGTGAATTCTCACAAGACATGAGATTCTCACATGTGAATTCTAATCATTAATCTTGTACACTATCTCAAGTATTTAAAGTAGGTTATGCTATACATTTGCCCATTGATTCTACTATTTCCAAAGACAGAATGAAAGAAAATCAACCTGAATCCCAGTATGTATAGTATAACTACATAAAAAAATTAAGTGAAAAAAACCAAAGTAAGTATTAGCTCATATTCATTATGTAGAATAATGGTTTCATTTTGGTACATACCTTTTCCATTACCCTCTGCCTTTTCTCCACTCCTCTTTATTCCTTTCTCCTTCTGTAATAGTCTCCTTTTTTATTGTCATGTCATCTCTCTCTTTTTTCTAGATTCCACATATGAAAGATGATATGTGATACTTGTCTTTTGAGTCTGGCTTATTTTGCTTAAGATGATGACCTCCAGTTGCACATATTTTTCTGCAAATTACATGATTTCATTCTTCATGGGTGAATTCTACTCCATTGTGTACATCTGCCACATTCTCTTCACTCCAAAGTTCTTAACAATGGTGGTCTCTGGAGAAGAACACTGGAGTTTGCACATATATTTACTTTTTAAACTATATGCATTTATTAATAATAAAATAAATAAACGTTTAAAAGTAAAATCTCTTCCAACTTAAAAAAAAGAGTAAATAAAAATACTTGTGAGATGACACTATGGATGCCCCACTGAGATCTTGGACAGGCAGCTGGACACTGATGGGACACAGTGACCACTGCATGTTCCCTTACCCTGTGATGGGATTAATTCTGTGATACAGATTCTCTCCTTGTGATCTTGGGGTCAGTCCAATGCCACCACACCCTCCCCCTAACACACACACACAACTTTTTGCTGAACTCTCCCTCTGTTTTTCCTACATCCTCAGAATACTCTTTCAGTGAGTCCCCATCCTAGGTTAGGTTTCTAGGAAATCTTGACAAAGACAGTGTTACAGAAGTGAAAATAATGCATGAGATATTAAGTTTATAAAAGCAAGTATACACTTCCTCTACATAAAGTTTAATAACTAAATTTTTTCTTTGAAAGTAAAAGCATGCCCGTTTCCTTAGAAAAACTTTCATAATTTTCCATTGTTCAAAATTTCTCCCCACATTTTGCAAGCAGTCCTGCACAATCTGGCCTCTGCCTACCCTTTCACACCCATCTCCCCCACATTCTTCCTTACTCTCTTCATACCACACCCAGTCGCCTAATTTTAGTCTTTGACTCACATGCTCCTTTCTACTGAAGAATATGTGACCATGATTTTTCCCAGGGTGCCCTTCCCTCCATTCTATCCTAACAATTTATCCTTCTTCAGATACTACTTAAATATCAGTTTAAGCAGAACTAATCTTCAGATTTATTTTCTATAGCATATCTCAAAATTGCAATTGTGAGACAAATGTATGACTTTTTTCTGGTACTGGAGATTGAACTCAGGGGCCACTTTGCACTGAACTATATCCCTGATCCATTTTTATTTTATATTTTGAGACAATTTTGGTTAAATTGCCTTGACTAAGTGCGAAACTGTGATCTTTTTGCCTCTACCTCACAAATGCTGGGTTTGCAAGTGTATGCCACCATTTCTCTTTAATTGGTAGCTATATGAGGACTCTAAACTCCTTTAAGAGAAAACGCTGTCTGGCTTGCTCACTCCTATTCTGCATATCCAGTATGTGGGAAAGGGTTTTCTACACTGAAAGTGCTCTGTAAATGCTGGCTGAATAAAACAGATTTCTGTTAATGAATATAACCAGCTGGAATTCAATGCTAAATTTCACTATTGTCTTCTTTAAAAACAAATAAAAAGGAAAGAAACGATCTGTTATTTAATTCTCAACTTCCATAAACAAAATAAAAATAAATTAATTATTCATGAAACAGATAATTTCTGGTGCTGAAATACTAGAAAATGTTCTACACTATGAGCTCGTAGAAAGGAGATCTCAATGAAACATTCCGAAAACATCCCTACAATAACAGAAATGATGATTTGAATCAGTTGTTTCCATCATTCATCCAGAAAATATTTATTATTTTATATACCTATTATATTCCAGAAACTATGATGTACTCTGGGGAGCAAAACCAATAATGCATAGGAATATACAAAATTTGTGCTCTAAAAGATTTTACCTCCCAAAGACAAAAGCAGACAAAGTCAACAAAACACTGGAATAAGGGTAAGCACAATAAGGTAGATACATGCAAGCATGAAAGATGATAAGATTATTCAACCTAGGCAGAGGGTTCAGAAATTTTTTTCTCTGGAGAAGCACAAACTGACTTTCTAATAGAAACATAACAGAAATTTAAAACTTGATTAGTAGCCTGTTGCTACATTGAGACCGGATATGTTCACCCTGTCTGTCACATAGTTAGACTGCTAAACTCAGTCAGCCTTGATCGTCTGTGTCCAGCTGCTTTTCACAGATAGCTCGCCAGGTCAACCTGACTACAATGACTGTATTTTCCCAGCTAAAAATGTGTCCTCTTTTTTCCAACATATTTCAAGGACTTCCTACCTAGGACAGACTGGCCCAGTCAAGGACACATTTAACTCTCCCTGCTCCTTTCAACACCCCCTCCCAGAATTTTTCTGCCTTATGATAAACAACTCCTTTTAACTAAACCTGCTTAAAACAAATCTGCCTGACAACATACAACTTGATTCATATAACCAATTATATAATTACTTGCTATCAGCTTTTATACTTCCTGATTGCAAATCCTGTATAAATTAAACCCAAGGCTGACTCAGGGCTGGTGATTTGGAACTGGTCTTCCTGCCAATCCACAAGCATTAATAAAAGAGTTTGCCTTCCACCTCCTGGGTTCAAGGTGTCTTCCTTTCAGTTTGATACTGGGTTTCTACAACTTCTTGAGAGTTGAAAGCTGGGTAATATCTCTTAGGCCAAAATAGTAGGAAAGGATATTCCAAGCAGAAAGTATTGCATGTGAAAGCACCCCCTGGAAGAAGGTTGTTATAGTGAATTCAAAATACTGTGACTAAAATAAGGAGCTTGTGGAAGAAAATAATTGTGTAGGCAAGAGTCAGGCAATGTAGCCATTTGTCCTAAGATGAATGAGATGCTACTTAAGGGTTTTCAGGAAGTAGATGACACAATCAGGCTTTCATTTGGAAAATATCGCTTAGCATCTAGAGGATTACAGTATATAGAATGCACAGAGACTATATAAAGTCTACGGAGAAAGGAGTAGAACATAGGTACTGTAATGAGAGATGATAGCATCTTTGCCTATGATCATGATGGGAACTGAGTAACTTAGTATCATAGGACCAAGCAATTCTCTCCAAAGGCTAAAAGCCATATGTGCCAGGGGCATAGATCACCAATAAATTGATTTCAGTGAATGCTAAAGCTTAGAGAATCTGAAGACTGGGCTGGCGATAATTCACAGATATATCTCATAATTGAACCTTTGAGGGGGTCTTCAGTTTAAATTTAAACTGTCTACCAGGAACAAGGATATTGACAACAACATAGATTGTTGGTGGCATGCATAGTTTCTTATAGAGCAAGGAGCTATTTATAAAAATTAACATTTTCCTATAAAATGTCAAAGACACCGCTGCATGTATTTACATGTTTATGTAAGTGTAAACTTTTGAAGTATCTTTAAACTAATCTGAAATAACTATCCATAGCTATTCCAAAACATGAAAATAGATGTTTTTTGGTACCTTTACTAAGTGTTCCAGCTAAAAGAACATTCTCAGATGTTATAGAGAGACATCTAAGTCAGATAGAATCTGCTATTTACTATCAAAGTGATATTTCCACATAAGTCTACCTTTTGCACAATCTTACTCAAATACAGACTATTCCTGTTCAATTATGTCTCACTTTATATAAGGAGGAAGGCTTATAGATAGCTTTTCTAAATAAGGAACACTCTATTTTGAAGACTAGCAAGATCAATTGGTAAGACTATGAGCTTCAAAAGACAAGTTTGTGGATTCAATTCCAAGGTGGAGCAAACTAACTCCAAATGAAAATCATAGGATTTCAAGCTTAAGAGATTTCAGTTACAATCTGGTACAAACATAAAATTTTATAATTAAGACATGAAAATATGCTTTCTTCAAGGTTCACCAAGCAAGTTAGCAACAGAGTTTTTAAAAAAATAAATCTAGTAAACACTAAGCCACTTACACACACACACACACACACACACACACACACACACACAGCCAAGACACTTCATAAATATGCTCTTGTATGAGTGACTCCTCTTATTCTAAGTAGTTCAAATAACAGGTGTTTTATCTTTATGGCTTGTAGGGAGATGTAGGGCATGACTGCAGCTAGAGATCAGTCACACATGCAGGGCTAAAACAAGGCCAGACCCAAGAACAAGGAATGCCCACAGCAAACCCTATAAACAAGCTCTTTCAACTCTAAGAATGCAAGGTGCCCAAGACAAGCCAGGCAAACAAATTGTTAGATAAAAGGGTTTCAACTGACATCAACCTCTCAACTGTATAAATAATTGCATTTCAGTCACTGAGCAGTTCTTTCTCTTCCACCAGGAGAGGAAGCTTCACGTGACCTCAATTTTCTGCATCTTAACTCTAGTTTTTAGTTATCCCCCTTGTTTTGGTTACTTTTTCTTCGTTGCTGAGACAAACACCTGACGCCCAAAGTGAAAGAAGGAGAGGTTTATTTAGCTTACAGTTTCTGGGGATTTCAGTCCATAATCAGCTGGCTCCAAGGCAAGTTGGCATGGCAGAGGGACAGCACTTCAAGGAAGCAGCCAGAGCAAAAGAGGGCAGCCGTTCAGAGGCTACAAGTGGCAAGAACAAACTGAGCCAAAGAGGAAAACACGCCCCCATTCCAACCTTACATTGTATGTGGGCTCCACCCCGGGCGGGTGCAGAACTCACACCGCCAATCCCAGTGCTAGACAACGAGTCAATCACAAATGCTAGATTCAGCCATTTCTGTGACTACATGAGGCTTGAGGGGGCCATCTATATACAAACTGTAACACCCCTCCAGAATTTCAAGCACTGTTCCACATGCATCAGTTGGGACCTCAGTACAAGAAACTCATAGTAACAGGTGAAAGAACACCTCTGAAAGTGCATGTGCAAACAAAACAGGCTCACCAGAGCAAAAGAACAAAACAGGCTCCCAAGAAGCATAGGGGAGAGAAGCATATTTATATTACTCATATTGATTTCATCAGGCTTAAAATATAGGGCAAACAGTTCTCAAGAAAGACAGATATATATATTAATGCATGTTGTATTGATTCCTGTATTCACCTTTGTGTTGTGGACTTGGATCAGACAGTGTCTTGATGATTGTATGACCACAGAGGATTTGGCTCAGAGCACTGTATTAAAACTAAGTCCTGAGCAAAAAAAGGATAGTGGAGCAACAGCCACCTCCCCAACTGTAGAGCTTGAACCCTCTAACTTTGCTCAATCAGATAAAGAAGGAGGTATGGGGGAGGCAAAAAAGACTCTTCCCCACTAGAGGAGTGTTTTGCTACAACTTCCATTTCACAACCACCCAAAGTAAAAATGATAACCTTAACTGTACCACAAGCAGTTACTTCACTTTCTGAGTTCAGAAAAATTTTGCTACATAACAGGTTGAGACTTCCACCCTTCATAGAATAGTCATCCTTTCTTTTTCCCTTGCAATTGGTGCTAAAAGATGCCAGAGGGGGTGAGAATCCCTAGAGGGTTTTCAACAAGTGTACCATGTTTCTGAACAACAAAGTCCCAATAATCTGGTACAAGTTATGTGTCTTGAAGCTGTACCCTTTAAGACCTTAAAAGAACTAAAATGAAAGACACCACACCTCTTTTGATGCTGGTTTTTAGAGAGCTCATAGGACAACCAGTTATGGCCCCAAATGATTAGAAAGGTATAGCTAAAGCATGTTTAAGTCTGGGGGATTATTTATCGTGGGAAGGAAATTTTTTTAATTGTATGCAGATCAAGCCACTCACAATGCCACTCACAACATGATCATTATGGACGACATGTTAACTGGAAAAGGTACCTTTGCTGCCATGAATAATCTAATTACTTTTAAATCACAAGTATATGAATAAACTGAAACAGCTGCCACAAGGGCTTGGAGGGAACTTCCCTTAAAGAGTGAGACATCCCCTGATCCTACCTCTATTATTCAGGCTTCAGATAAACCTTTTCAGGATTTTGCAGCATACTTATTGCAGGCTAATGGGAAAATTATCACTCACACAGAAGCTAGTAAATTAATAGTTCAACAATTTGCCTTTAAAAATGCAAATAAATGGTGCAAATAAATTTAAAAATGCTGCCTGTGGGCACTTAAGATTGACAATGGCCTGCCTTATATGAGTGCTGCCTTCCAACATTTTGTAAAACTTTTCACATTTCTCTTACCAAGGAAATTCCTCATAACCCCCAAAGTCAAGGAATTGTTGAACATGCTCACTGTACGCTCAAAATTCAATTACAAAAACAAAAAGGAGAATCCTTTCTCACAAAATTCACACCTCATAATAGACTTCACTTGGCAGTATAAACTATTAACTTTTTAAATCCTACTAGGGATGGGACTACAGCAGCAAAAAGACAATTCAATCAGATGAAGGAAAAGAATCTAGGAAGGGTCCTTTGGAAAGATCTTCATATTGGACAATGGAAGAACCCAGCCCAGTACTCATATGGGGCTGAATGTATGCTTGTATCTTTCCAGAGAATGCTGAATGGCCTATCTGGGTTCAAAAGCATACTGTCTGGCTGTAACATGGACCTAGATCCAGAGAAGGAGTTGGTTGCATCTTCAAGAAGCTAATGATTACTCCTGTGGCAGTGATGCCTCAGAGACCATACCACAACCAATAGACAAGGATGGGGCTAAATCTAACCTGTGGTGAATTAATTGACCCAGGAGATGGTAACCACAAATGGGAATCAAAGGTCTGAGTAGGCGCTAGAGTATATGGAGATAATTGAAATGGAAGCTACATGAAAGAAGAACATGAAAGTTGCCAGTATTCTTAAGACAGAATAAAATTATATATATCATAGATAAAAAGGTTTTATTCCTTCTAAATTCTACTTATAAGAGATCTCTGCTAATTGACCTACAAATAATTCTGACTGGTATATTTATAATTACAAACTTCTAAAATTGTAAAAGCGTTACTATAATTCAATTTCATCAAAAACATATTTTCTGATTTTATAAACAGATTTGTTTTATGCATACTTGTGTATTTGTCTGTGTGTCCAATCTGTAGACAACTGTTTTATTTGAGTTCAACAAATTTTTCTTTTTGCATTTTTGGATTTTTTTAAGCATTTGGCTGATATGCTTCCATTAAAGTTGTCAGCTGGTCAAAATGATGTTAAAATTAATTTCATAAATGTAATGCATATTGTTGTTTATGTATTATGACTTGAGAGTTTCCCATTGATCAAAAATAATGGGTTAAGTGATATGATCTGGTTTTTATAAGTCATCAAAAATTTATTAAGATAATTAAACAAAAAATCTCTTTTGTGGCCTGTATTGCTGAGATTTCTTATGGTATTGGGAGAAACTATTGGACAGGACTCCAACTGTTGAATAAGAAAGGAGCTTCCTGGAAGCTTTATACAGTTCTTGTTCAGTAACAGGAGGCTCCAATGATCTCCATAGTCTTATCAGAGACATCCCAATAAATGTTTTTAAAAATATATTATTGAGATACATTTACATTGGTCATTATCAAAAGATTAAGTTTTCTAAAAATGAGACAATAAGGTTTTCTGATTTAAAGATGCTTGGATGCAAAACTAAATTTAAAAAACAAAGGTTTCCATATGACTGTGAAAATTGTTATTAATTTCATGGTGGGCTAAATGTATTTATGCATTCAGATATACAGGTCTTCCAAAATGTTAAAAAAAAAAAAAAAGAGTTTATTTAAGATGCCAGACTTTTCTTTCAGATTCAGATATATGACTTTAGCAAAAAACTTTGATGATATATATACTATGTATTTGCCACTATGCTTAGATGCCTAAACATTAAACAGTCCAGACAATGTCACAAATTTCTTTGATCACATCCAATTAAATGTCAACAAGTTAGGTAAAATCTTTTTATGTACTAAATAGAGATGATTGACTAAAAAGACTATTTTATGTCAAAATGTAAATTTAGGTGTGTTACAAAATGTCCTTATGATTGTTATGCTACAAAATTATGTACAGCCTTTGATTTCAAAATTCTCTGTGTAAAACTACATAACTGTTGTCTGTTAATATTCTACAGGGATTCAACTACTAGAATATCCATGGTTGGTAGGAAATAATAGTCCTACATTATATTTCAAGGTGCCTGATATTAAGATAAAATTATAATATTAAACTCACTGCTCCCATTATAATGTAATGTCATTAACCTTCATTTCTGGGTGTTCAATGATTGAGGTTTGGAAACTGAAAACTAGAAAGATAGATGGAGCTGGGGATCTAGCTCAGTGGTCTAAGTGCCTGCCCGGCAAGCGCAAGGTCATGAGTTCAATCTCCGGTGCCACAAAAAAAAAAAAAAGAAAGAAAGATAGCTAGATGGACCAGAAGGACAGCCAATATTTTGACCCCTACCCTCTGAGGTCAAGGAGGATCCAGGACATAACAGAACCTCTTCTGTGACATCCTAAAACTTAGTCCTTGATCATCTAACCAAGGAAATTGTTGTACCACAGAGGAAGGAGGTCTATGGTGTACAGTGTGCTTAAGGAGAGTCACTAGTAGGGAAAAGTCTCTCAAGCTTTCACAGAAAGCAACTTGATCAAGCAATGGCCATGACTCATTTAGATGGCTGACACTGACAGAACTAATAGGTGTTGTTAACTGACCTTGATAGATAGCAAACATTGATTAATACACGTCTCACCTTAACTTGTCCTTGAACATCCAGCAGAAAAATATAACCACAAGATGTATAAAACAATGCCATAGTAATATGTGTTAGTATAAAGAAAATTCAAATCACTAACACTTTCTGACAATTTCCAGTTACACTGGTAACTGATTATTGCTATGGGTTAATGGGCTGTATAGGGTTAAATTGCTGAATGCAGGCACCTGAAATCCTTGGACAAGGAATCTTTAGTTTAAACAAGTAAATTTACTCAGAATGGAAAGTGTTCAAGATTAAAAGGTCTTCTGCAAAGTCCTCCAAACACAGCTCCTACAACTTAACCAATCACCCATCACTTTCAACTACAAAACAGAAAAAGAGGAGTTATAAGTAGTGAGTGAAACTGGAGATCAATCACACATGCAGGGCTACAGCAAGGCCAGCCCTGAGAACATGGAACACCTGAGGTGAGCCACATAAACAAGCTGTTTCAGCTCCAAGAATGAAAGATTCCTGAGGCAAGCCCAGCAAACAAGTTGTTAGACAAAGGAGTTTCATCTGACATTAACCTCCTGAGTGTATAAATAAACATGTTGCAGTCACTGGGCAGTTCTTTCTCTCCCACCAGGAGAAGAGGCTTCACCTGACCTCAGCTTTCTGTATCTTGACTCTTGTTTTTCTTCATCCTCCACCATCCCCCCTCCAGAATTTCAAGAGCTGTGCCAGACATGGAAGGCACAGGAACTCAGACTAGGTTGGGGAAAAGAAATTCAAAGGAAGGAAGGAACAATCTATCCCAAAGTCCCAAAAGCAGAACACCATAAGAAATTTCAGCAATACAGGCCACAAAATGCTTCTTGGGAAATTACCATTTCCCTTTCCATTTGTGTACTTTGGATCAAAATAAAAAATTTTAGGACAGAGTACTGCTTCCAGCTATAATGGTCTGGCTTGTGTGAGACCAACAGTCTCAATCAAAATACCTTATAGCCAACAAGGTGACCAGGATGTGAGGAAAGTCCAATATTCACTGCCAATTTGCACTGGAGTCATCTGCTAATTTGGATGCAATTAAAAATTAAAAAGCTGATCAGAAAGTGATTCCAAACCATTAAATGGGAAGTTACTTGTGCCTAAAGGCAATAATTGAAGAACAAAGGAGTTGATAACTCAGGATACTGGTTAAAATCAGAATTCGTGATTGCTATAACCATCAAAATTTAGGAACTAAGTTCATAGATAAGATGGGAATAAGTTTTCCATTTGTATCCTGAATTTCCTCCTGAGGCTTTTACAAGTTTATATCTATTATCTGAAAGATCAGTAAGTCAACCAGAAAGCAGAAATTAAAATTCCAACAAGCTAAGCAGGGTTTATAGTAGTGTCACAATGGTGGGGACACAAAAATACGAGTTATCATCCTACCAAAAATACGAGGATTTTTTGGTTTACAAAACAAAACAAAACAGAGTTAAACACAACAAAGTATTTAGGAACAGAATACTGCAAGCGATACAGGTCTTCAAAACATAACAATAGGAGAGATTACAATCAAACCACACAGAATAGAGTAAAATCAATCAAAACAAACAATGAAAGCCATACAGGGTTTCTAAACAAGATAAGTAGACATCCTTGATGGCTGCAATTATATATTTTGTTATCTTTAAAATAGCTGTCCATGCCATCTAACAAATATTATGGTAGCCAATGCTGTTTCGCTAATATCTTGAAATTCTATATAGCTTACATTGTTCTGCTTTGTTTGTTTTGTTTTATTATGTTTTGTTTTGTTTCTACTGTTTTAGTTTGTTGTATTTTGTTTGATTTTACTTATCCCTGATGGTATGGGCAGGTATACTGCAGATAACAAGAGCCATTATGGTAGCCTTATTGATTGCTTGGTTTTTTTTTTTTCTTTTTTTTACACTGTGTCAAAGTCATGTTCCATGTTCATTGCTT